>SNQJ01S0019496.1:43137-71901 GCA_010110895.2 Picea sitchensis | reverse complement strand
TTAATCCCTGACGCCCAACAGAGTTCATCGTACTTGTAGGAGTCAAATTCTTTTCCATTGTCCATTCTGAAAACACGGATGTGTCTACCTTTCTGATTCTCAACAAGATTCTTAAATTCTTGAAATCTGCTGGAAGATTCATCTTTAGTCTTCAAAAAATAAATCCAAGTTTTACGAGAACAATCATCAATAAAAATGATATAATAAAGACAACCATTCATAGACGGAGTAGTCATAGGTCCACAAAGATCATAATGAATAAGATCTAAAATGCCATTAGTTTTTCTATTGTTGTGAGGGTAAGCTTTCTTTGTATTCTTACCAAGAGCACAACCTCTACAAACACTATCATGCTCAAATGAAAACACTGGCATACCTGTTACCATCTTTTGCAAACCTGGGAGCGTGTTGTAGTTGAGATGTCCAAGCCTTCTGTGCCATAGCTCTCAGGGGTTTATTATCTCATGAGCTAATGCTTGAACAACTTGACCGATGATTTTGTAAAGTCCACTCTCTTGAGTTCCGATAGTCATGGCAGAGCTCAAACTCCCATTTGAGGGCCACACGAGAGCCTTCCCTTTGGAGAAAACCACTGAGTACCCTTTGTTTTCTAACACTGCAACTGAGATGAGATTTTTCTTTAATCTAGGAACATAAATAATTTCATCAATATGAAATACATTACCTGTTTGAAGCTGAAATGATGCTGATCCAAACCCTTTGATGTCATAGGTGCCATCATCACCTAGTTCTACCTTCACATTGAACTTCTTATCTTGATAATTTACAAGATTTTGTTTGAAGCCTGTCATGTGTTTGGAGGCCCCGCTGTCCACTAACCAAACATCCTCCGACTTGGTTATAGTGCCAGAGAGGGCTGAGATGAGATAATATTCTCGATGTTGTTCTTGTTCTTTGGTGGCAGCCCCGATTCTTCTTCTTTGAGGTTCCTTTTGAGACCCTTCTTCTTTAGTTGCAACTGAGTCATGCAACCTACCTTTCCTTCTCTGAAGTGAGGGAGGGTTCCTGCAATCTTTTGCATAATGACCTAGCCTTTTACAGTTAAAGCATCTTACTTTAGATAAATGAGAGTGAAAGTGAGATTGCTTACCTTGTGGTTTCTTACCTTTGCCTTTTAACTTTGACATGTTTCTTCTTATATGCTGCCCTGCCTGCATTTGTAGTGGGTTCTTCAATCACCCTGGTAACTAGTTCTTCAAAGTCACCTTCTTCTAGTATGTTGAATACCCTAGACTTCCAAGCATTGAAGTTGGAGGCCCCTTCAAGCCTATCTTCTGCTTTCACTGAAGATGAGGCCATGCTGATTTCTGGATCAAAGTACGAAATGGATTTACTGTTGATCTGCAAAACAAACCCTAAGAGGTGGAGCTATGCAGGCTCAAGTTTGCAACTCTTGAGCTCTTTTCACGCCCTAAGCTCTGATACCATGTTAGATTTAAGGAAAAATAGAGAAAACAATAATATCTTTTTAATTTTGTTCACTAATATAAATGTAGATCAACACATTAAAACAAAGACTTAAGCAGATTTGAACATAGAGAGTAAGATCTGAATCTATAGAAATACATTCTGAACATAAACCAAAGATTTATGAGTGCATAAAAATAAACCTTAGCTTATCTCTAGCCAATGAAGAATGTACCTGTCACATGTGGATGTTGTCCTCTTTAATATGCTTAGAAAATCAGCTTAAAGTTCATGGATCAAAACTCTAGGGTTTTGATCTCTATCATGAAGATAGGTAGACAATTTTGCCAAGGAGAGGACCACAAGCAAGGTTGATGTAAACACTCAACAACTGTCCAAAAACTGAGACTGTAATACTCTACAACAATCAAAACCTTCAAGCTAGAGAAGGTACCAGCAACTGGGACAACAAGTAGAAAAACCATTCAAGAGGAAGGCACCAACAAATAGGGACAACAAAGAAGAAAAGCACCCACAGGTAGGGACAACAAGGAGAAGTCCAACAACCAAAGTGAAGGAGGAGCAGTAGCACCCCGTCACATTTGCAGCAAGGAGAGGAGAGGAGAGGCCCCTCAACACACTCAACGACAACCAAAAAAAGGGGCCGCGACACCTTTACACAATCAAGGGATAGTCCACGACAGCTAAGGGAGAGACCACGATAAGCATGGACAGTTTAGGAGAGGTCCAACACCTCTAAACCAACAAGCAAAATCAACTTGAAGCTCACAGCCAACAAGTTTCCAAACAAATGCTTTAGATCTGAAAGTAAAAGAGCACTAGGATGGCCGTACCATAAACAAGAAAGACAATCTGAGATAGCCGCAACAAGTTCAGATTAGGAAGTGTGAGAAGAGTGAGTGTGTGAGTGAAAATGAGAGAGGGAGGGTTCCTTATATAGTTATGAAGAAGGTTAGGGCTAAAATAAAATAATTAATAAATGACATTTTAATTAATAAAATTATTAATTAAAAGTCAAATAAGTCGAAGTGACTTATAAAAACCCGACACAACATTAATCACGAAAGGAAACAAGATCAAACAAAGGGGGAACCATAAGACAAAGTCAAGGGGGTCCTCAATGGAAAAACATGTCCACATAAGTCTCATAATGACTTATAAACTTTTATCATCACTGCATAAGAGGGTACATCAACAATGTGGTCATGTCCATCTTCTTAGCTACTCCTAGGTCTCATGGACCATCCTGGGAGAGAGGAAGAGGATCACACATCATCACATCTTGGTACTTAACCAAGATCTACCTGGTCCAAGACCAGGTTGCCCCATAACACATCTGGGGACCCTAGAACACATCTAGGGTCTTATCCACCAAGGTACAAGACCAAGAATCAACCCAAGTGTCAAGCAAGGGTTCCCTGGAACACATCCAGGGGCCCTATAACACATCTAGGGACTTACATCAACCACTAAAGAACACATCCAAGGATCAATCCAAGCACGGGGCAAGGATTTTCTAGAACACATCTAGGGGCCCTAGAACACATCTAGGGACTTACTGCTTGGTCCTATTCCAAGAACCCCAGTCATATATTGGGGGCCCTCACTAGGGTCTTTTGCTATGGCTCTCACTGCTTGGTCTCAAACCAAGAAACCCCAGGAGTGCACTGGGGGCCCTAGTCCTCAGCTAGGGTCTTATGCCATCCTCCCGGAGAATGGCTCTTGCAGCTGCACTAACTTCAACAACATACAATTGTGATATTGTGATGCCATAGAATGCAGATTGTACCTATTATGTTGCTACTATACATCACAATTTTTAGTAATCTTAGCTATTGTTTTTGCAATTCAATGAGTACCCTTTTACTTGTGTGTAAACACTTGATCTTGTTAATTATGCGTTGTGTTTATCAAAAATATTTTAGTTAGCATTGAAGTTAATGTGATTTGAGTAGCATAACACAATGTATTTTTTATGAGTAAGAGTAGTTCTATTGATTCATATATATAATGGAAATTATATATATCGTGAGTGGTCAACCAAGTGGAACTTCATTGACCTCTCAAATATTTAACTGCAAAACATATAGATTGAAGCTATATGTTGGTACTTTGCAACCTCATTGTTAGATTCAAACAAAAAGGGATTTAAACAACATATACATTGATTCAAACAAAAAGTGCTTGAAGTAGCCAAACTGGGAATGTTTGAAGTTAAAAGAGCATATAAAATCATCCAAATGCAGGGGTCATGGGCCAGGCCAATGCCCCTTGAAACTTAATAGAAAGAACTTATCCTTAGATTTAAAAATGCTATGACTAGTGTTAGAATGTATAAACCAAAAAGCATGAGAGAAAACTAGGAGAAATTATGGCTAAGCCTCTTCTTCCTCAATATAGATGGGGTGTTGCAAGGTTCTTCCAACTTGGAACTTGGGGGTTTCTCCTCTATTATTGCCGAGTCCCTTTGACCATGTTTATAATCAGAGCCATTGCGTCCCATTGTTGAGCCTTGAATTGCATTTAAAAGGGAGTCATATTTTCCATCCAAGAGCCGAAGGATGTGTAGAATGTGTTCCAAGATAGGATTGTCTTGTTCTGGTTGCCTATCCTGTAGATATTTTAGCATGAAATCTTAGATTAACAATGCTTATCTTTGTATACTTTCGATCTGAACATTAATGCATTGAAAAATACACATTCATACTAAGAATAAGCACAACAAAAATATAAGTCACAACCACACAAATACACAACAAATTTATTCTGGAAACCCCACTACTCCGGGGACAACCAACAAAACTTATCTCTTCAATTAGCACTTGGTTTATGAGTACATTACTATGAAAAGCTTCTGGAATAGCTCTGTAGATCTAACTTCAGCTACATCCTGAAGCCACCAGAAAATCGACTTTCTTGTTTCTTTGGCTCAACCAGGCCGTACGGTCCTCCTGGATCATCCCTCTAAGCCACCTGTGCCATAATTGTACTGTACGACCCTCTCTCTCGATCTCCTGGCTATGAACTAGCTCGATCGTATCTGTATGACCTTTCCTTGATAACCTGAAGACTACCATACTATTGTACGGATCCACCCGAACTCCCTTGGCTGGCACGAACTCGACTGTACTTCTGTACGGTTCTCCTGTGTTAGGTTGAAACTCAACCGTACTGCTCTCCTGAGCCACGATACTAGTCCGTACACATGTACGACTCTCTTGCACCTCTTCTTGGTTGATAGGACTTAGCTTGGGTGTCAATCTCCTAAGTTGATTCTCTTTTAAGTTTTTCCTTCTCAGTGTACAAAAGAGAACTTGCTCAATATCCTCAGATCTGTCCTCTAGGGCCCTAGCTGGACCCTCTCTAGCACTCTGGCAAGCACAACTTAGCTTGCCACTAGATCACACTTAGATCTCCCTGCCTCTAGCTCAGAAGGTGAGAATCACCTGTGATCGTGACAAATGAGGCTCTCTTGGTCTTTTATAAACCATAATCTTTCTCTCATTTAATCCTGGCCCTTAGATCTTTTCCTCAAGATCTAGATCTAGTTGCGGGGACTTAATCAATCGTTGAGATAACTTAAGTCACGATCAACGGTTGTGACTTAATCTCACATTGACTTAAGTTATCCCCCACCACTACTAAATAGTCTAGAGATAAGATGGCCCTTTTCACATTGCTAGACACCCCCAATGTGAAAGTATCTATCTGAGCTACACTTTCTAACACTCCCTCTTAGCGAGGGAGGTACTAGCACTGGAGTTGCCTCCTCCATGATTTACATCTCTGTCGGTCTCTCCCTCTAAATCTGAGACATGCTCCCTTTGGATTTGTATACTCAACCTCCTCTGTACTATAGCTACCTCTACCTGTTGTACTAAATCCATCTGAGTATCCCCACTCATCCAGCTAGGACCACTCCCACCATGTGGGTCTGCTAAGGAGAGCCTCTTGCTCTCTCAAGAATGATCCAACTGGTCCTCTGCTCCTCCTGGAGCTGTAGATGGGTTGCTCCCATATCCTGTACAACTGACACTCACCGTGGCCGATCATAACAGGTACCCTTTGAGCTTCTCCCCATGTAGAGAAAATATGGACTCCACGACCATAAAAACCAACTCCATAACCCTGATCCTCCAAGGTTACAATCGAGAGCACACTAACTCTCATCCCTGGTGCAAAGAGTAGCCCAGTCACCCTTAGAGTTTTGCCTGACTCTATCTGGAGGGTCATTGTTCCTTCTCCCCTGATTGCTGCCATGTTGGTGTGAATCCCACACCTCACGAAGCCCCTAGCCTGGGTTGAGAACTCCTGGAACGCATCCTCCTTTCCAGTCATGTGACAGGTTGCACCACTGTCTATGTACCACCCTGCTTTGGGTCTTCCTTCTGACTCAAGGAAGAGAGTGTACTCCTACCTGAACATCTTGGGGAACTGATGTGCTGTAGTAGCCAACTGCTGCTACTCCTCCTCATCATGGTCCTCCTCCTCTGTCTGAGCAACCACTTACTGCTTCTTGTCCTTTGTCCCCTTGCCCCTCTTGGCCTGAGGACACTGACTGACGTAGTGGCCAAACTCGCCCCACACGTAGCATTTGATCGTTGAGAGGTCCTTCTTGGGCTTGCCTCCTCCTGTGGCACCTCCACTTGAGACAGTGGCCTTCTTGCCTTTTATCCCCTTTCTGGAGGCAAGAGCGAGGTTCTCCTCTTCCTCCTCTGCATCCTCATCCTTGCCCCTTTCGATCTCTTTCTAACAACAATCGTCCCATAGCCTATCCCAACTCGACATGTTCTCTTTGGCCACTATCCCTGCAATGAAAGGGTCCCACTCCTTTGGAAAACCCTTCAAGGCTGACCTGACTATCTCAACTGGAGAGAGTTTGACTCCTACTGCTATGAGCTCATCTATCATTTGCATAACCTTGGTGAGGTAGGAGGCTTCTACACCCTCACCTTTGGACATCCTTGTATGCTGAAGCCTTTTTTTGAGAGCCATGATTCTACCCTCATTCTTTGCTTCGAACATGCTCTTGAGGATAGTCCACATCTCATGAGCTGTGTTCTTCTCACCAATGTGTTGGATGAGATGGTCCTTCACCCCATCCAACAACAGTCTTTGGGCCTTGATTTCAAGGGCATCATGAGCATCCTTCTCCTTAGGATCTGTGGGTACTGTGGCTGCCTTTTCTACAATCTTCCATACCTTGTTGTTTTGCAAGGCATTCCTCATCCTGTACTTCCACTGCACAAAGTTCAAGGCTCCATCTAGCCTATCTTCATACCTTAGCCCTGAAGCCATCCTTGCTTTAAGTAGACTGCCTCCTTGTAACACTTCTCCTGATTTCTTAACCCCTACTTGGTCAAATCAGGTCAACTTTATTAAAGGCACCATCACTTCAGTTCCCTTGGATCGAAACCACCCTTTATGACACAAGCAAGCCGTACGACCTCACACCCTCAACCCTCTTGGTTGCCAACTCTGTCATACACCTGTACAGTACCCCTACAACCCAATGGATGAGTTGTACGACTCCCTCTCATAGCTTGTGGACTCCCCCTTTCAGTCCATGCCAGACTGTAAGGATTGTACGACTACCCTCTCTAGCTCCCTAGCGACTTTCTTGCTGCAGACTTGTACGACTGTACCCTTCTCTTGCACACAACTAGTGATCTACCTCTTACTTGATGGTACAATCTCTTTGGTTGTTGGTATACATATATGAAAAAAACTTTGTGAGCTGTTAAGAGAATCAACTCTAATACCATTTAGATATTTTAGCATGAAATCTTAGATTAACAATGCCCCTCTCTGTATACTTTTGATCTGAACATTAATGCATTGAAAAATACACATTCATATTAAGAATAAGTACAACAAAAATACAAGTCATAGCCACACAAATACACAACAATTTACCTTGGAAACCCCACTACTCTGGGGACAACCAACAAAACTTAGCTCTTCAATTAACACTTGGTTTATTAGTACATTATAGTGAAAAGCTTCTGGAATAGCTCTCCAGATCTAGCTTCAGCTACATTTTGAAGCCACCAGAAAATCGACCCTCTCTTGTTTCTTTGGCTCAACTAGGCCATACGGTCCTCTTGGATCAACCCTCTGAGCCACCTGTTCTATAGCCGTACTGTACGACCCTCTCTCTCGGCCTCCTGGCTGTGAACTGGCTCGGCTGTACCTGTACGACCTTTATGTGATAACTTAAAGACTACTGTACTGTTGTACGAATCCACCCGAACTCCCTATGCTGGCACGAACTCGACCATAATTTTGTACGGTCCTCCTGTGTTAGGATGAAACTCTAGCTAAGGCCAAGCGAATCATCTTTGACTCAGTCAAATGCAATATAATGCCAGCAATGACTTCGTTAATGATTGCCAAGGACTTTATGGATACCTTGGTAAATCTATATGAGAAACATGCACCAAGTCAGAAGAGGACACTTAAGCACAAGCTTAAGTATTTGAATATGGAGAAAGGTGAATCAATAACATCTTTTTGTTCTAGGATAGCCCAGATCAGAGATGAGCTTTTGGTCACATGTGTCACAGTGGATGATGATGACTTAGTGGAGGCCATATTTGATGGTCTTCTTTCTTCATGGGAGACTTTCTTATCCAGTGTGAGTGGGAGAGAGATTCAACCCACGTTTGAGAGGTTATGGCATGATTGCTTTCAAGAGGAGAGTCACACTGCTACCAGGAGCAAGCCAACCAAAGAAGAGCATTCAACATTAGCATCAAGATTCAAGGGAAAGAAGAAAGTCACTTTCCAAAAAGGCTCTCAAAGAAAGTCAAACACCAAAGGTATGTTCAAAGGCAAGAGTATTGATATCTAAGATTAAATGCTTTAGTTGTAATAAGTTGGTTCATTTTGCTAAAGACTGCTGGTATAGGAAGAAAAATTCAAGGAAAGGGAAACATCATGCCTCAACTGTTGAGGATGATGAATCCAAAAGAAAACATAAAAATCCTTCTAATGAGAGAGAAAATAGAAAAGAATATTACCTGGTTTCTGCTTTATCCAGTACAGTTATCATAGGGCCAAAAACTTGGTTAGTAGACAGTGGTGCATGAAAGCGCATGACATGGTACAAGGAGATCCTCTCAGATTTCAAGACAAAATCTTTTGCAGAGTAGGTTGAGGTTGGGGATGATAAATGTTACAAGATAGAGGGAGTAGGCTCTATCTCCTTTAGATTGGAATCTGGGGCTATGCTTCATGTTGATGAAGTATTATATGTTCCAGGTCTCAGGATGAACCTACTATCAGTTGCAACCCTTGAGGACAAGAGATATTGGGTGATCTTCAAGGACAGGAAGGCACTTTTGTGGGCTAAAGGTAGCCACTTGAGTACAACAAAACCTATTGGAACTCGCAGAGGAGGACTGTTCGTTGTGACAGGATAGTCAGTTCAAGCATCAACTCATGATGCGACCAGCTCCAGCGAGTTGTGGCACAAAAGGCTTGGACATCTTCATTTCAAAGCACTTTCAGATCTGCAGAATATGGTATGTGGCATGCCCTCTATTTCTCTTAGTAAAAATGAAATTTGTAAATGATGCATGCTAGGTAAAAAAATAAAGAAAACATTTCCTAGTAGTGATAGCAGAGCTCAGGGTATCTTAGATCTGGTTCATTCTGATGTATATGGTCCCATGTCATCTCCCTCACTCAGTGGTTGTTTGTATTATGTCATTTTTATTGATGATTACTCAAGAAAATGTTGGATCTATTTCCTTAAAGCTAAAAGTGACACATTTGATAAGTTCAAAGAGTATAAAGCCTTTATTGAAAAGCAGACAAAGAAACACATCAGAACCCCTTAGTACAGACAAAGGAGGAGAGTTTGAATCTCTCCAGTTTGAGGATTTCTACAAGGAAGTAGGAATCAAGAGATAGTTGACCGTGCCATATAACCCTCAACAAAATGGTGTTGCTGAGAGGAAAAATAGAACAATTTGTGAGGCAGCGAAAGCCATGAGGTTTGACCAGGATCTGCCAAATTCTTTATGGGCAGAAGCTACCTCCATTGCTGTGTATATTTAGAACATATGTCCACATGCTATCTTGAAGGACAAGACTCTTGAAGAAGTCTTCTCAGGGATCAAACTTGAAGTAGGGCATCTAAGGATATTTGGATGTCCTGTATATATTAATGTCCCTAAGGAGAAGAGGACAAAGATGGAACCCTCAGGCAAGAAAGAGGTTTTTGTGGGGTACAGTGAGAACTCCAAGGCTTACAAGATATATGTACCAGGTCAGAGGCAGATAGAGGTAAGCAGGGATGCGACTTTCCATGAGGAAGCCACATTCAAGAAATCCAGAGAGCTACATCAGTAATCAAAAGCAGTGCAACAAGCTTCACCCTCTTCTGAAAATGAAGAGTCAGATGATCAGAGGGAGGAACCTTATGAAGGGCCAAGTGATGAGCTCCTAGAACCTGTTGAAGAGTTGGAAATAACTCTTGAAGAACCTCCAGCCAAAAGAAAGCCGAGATGACTTAAAGAAACAATGCAGGGAGCAGAAAAGATAGTTGCTCCCAAAGGAACTTTCAGGGAAAGTAAGAGGCCTCACAGGTTTGGAGGCTATGTTGCACTGATGAGCAACATTAGTGATGCCAAACCTTCTTCATTTGAAGAAGCAAATAAATTACAAGTATGGAAGGATGTGATGCTTGAGGAGTACAAGTCTATTCTAAAGAACAATATCTAGGACGTTGTGCCAATGCCAAAGGACAAATCAATGGTCTCTTCCAAATGGATCTATAAGATCAAACATGCAGCCGATGAGAGTGTGGAAAAGTTCAAAGCAAGATTTGTAGCCAGAGGCTTCACTCAGAAAGAAGGAATTGACTACAATGAGACTTTTGCCCCTATAGCCAGGTATACCTCCATTCGAGTTGTTATTGCATTAGCTTCAATTTTCGGTTGGAAGTTACATCAGATGGATGTAAAACCAACGTTCTTGAATGGGAAGATTGAACAAGAGGTCTTTGTGGAACAACCAGATGGTTTTGTATTGCATAACAAAGACACTCATGTATGCAAGCTAAGGAAGGCCTTGTATGGTCTTAAGCAGGCTATCGGAGTTTGGTATGACATGATTGATGGCTTTCTTAAAAGCCCGGGCTTTCAGAAAAGTGATGTTGATGCAAATCCGTACTTCAAGGTAAGAGGGAACCAACATCTTATACTAATCTTGTATGTTGATGATCTCTTTCTGATAGGAGAGGAAGGGCTAATAACTTGGTGTAAGAGGGAGCTAATCTCAGAATTCAAGATGAAAGACTTAGGCTTGATGAATTACTTCCTAGGGTTGGAAGTGTGGCAAAGACATGGCGATATATTTTTGGCCCAAGGAAAATGCATAGTGGATGTATTAAAGAGGTTTGGTATGATGTATTGTAAATCCATGTCTACTCCGTTGATTACCAACCCGAGGAAGCTGCATGATTCTGATACAGGCTCAAATTTGGTGGATCCCACCATGTATAGGTAGCTGATTGGATCATTGATGTATGTGATCCATACTAGGTTAGATATATGCTATGCAGTGATTGCAATGAGTTAGTTCATGGCTGAATCGAGACAAAGAGACTGGGTGGCAGCAAAACACATCTTGAGATATCTCAGAGGGACCATTACCTATGGTTTGAGATATACATTCAGTGGTTTTCTATTTTTGCATGGGTATGCAGATGCTGATTGGGCAGGAAGCCCAGTGGATCGGAAGAGTGCTTCCAGATACTACTTGAGTTTAGGATTCGCTATGATCTCTTGGTCAAGCAGGAAACAAGGATCCATTGCACATAGTACAACAGAGGCAGAGTACATTTTATCAAGTGATGCTAGCAAGGAAGCAATATGGCTCAGAAAAATGGTTTTTGGGTTGTTTGGTGACAAGCTCGAGACGACAGTGGTTCACTGTGATAATCAAAGTTGCATAAAACTGCCAGAGAACCCGGTATTTCACAATAGGTCAAAGCATATTGACATGAAGTACCACTACATTCGAGACTTGGTCCAGAGAAAAACTGTAAAGCTACAGTACATAGCCACAAACGAGCAAGTAGCAGATATCCTGACCAAGCCATTGCCATTGAGATAGTTTGTGCAACTGAGAGGCAAGCTTGGCGTGGCTGAGAATGACTCTCTCATTGAGAGGGAGTGTTAAATTTGACAACATCGACAATCATTCTCCAATGAGAGGCCATATGGGCCACCTTGAGGCTAGCCAGGGAGATTTGGAGAATCAACCAATCTTGTGAGGTATTGACAAAAGCCAGGGGGAACGTACAACCTCTGTGAGTCAAACCAAAAGTCAGGACGAACGAGATGCTATATGATCTTGTGAGTCAAGATATAAGTCTAATGCAAAAGTCAGGGGGAATGTACAACCTCTGTGAGCTTAGATAGTCTAGTGCAAAAGTCAGGGGGAACGTACACCCTTTGTAAGCATAGACGGACTAGTGCAAAATTCAAGGGGAATGTACAACCTCTGTGAGCCTAGTCAAGCCTTGTGAGCCATGAGCAAAAGTCAAGGTATCTAGCAAAAGTTAGGTTGAACATAAAATTCCTATCAACTAGAAACAAACAATCTTCCTGATATTGCAAATGATGTAAATGTATTGATCTAGTGCGTTGGCACGTGTAACACTATCCACCATGAAGAAATTCAAATTGCCATGTATAAGAGTCAAGTTGAATGAGTTGTTAAACTCAAATTGTAAAAGGTCAAGTTGTAAAAGTCGAGTTGCATAAAGTTGCATAAGTTTCATAGTTGCATAAAGTTGCATAAGGTGCATAAAGTTGCATAATTGCATGTTGCATACATGCCATGCATTGCAGGCATGCATGTCATGTGCATGCTAAGTTAGTTTGCATGCTTTGCCAAGTCAAGGGTGAGTTGTAACTGAAGTCTAAAGTCAAGTTCTAATTTCGAACTCATGTCCAAGATCTATTTCTGAAGTGTAAAGTCGAGTTATGAAAGCATGCATTCGAGCTTCTAATTCGAGCCCTCTTCCTTCACCTCTCCATGCCTTTATAAACAGAGGTCAACCCTCATTCTTCATATCGTGTGTTGCAGCGTGAGGGTGAAAGAGTATAGGGCAACATGTGTGTTTATATTGTGCTGGTATATATCAATATTAATAGGCAACAAGTAGCAACATATATAAGCAGTGGCAGCATATATATCAGTAATAAGGTAGTAAGAAATCAACGTATATATCTATCCAGAAAAGACAGAGATTTAGCACTTAGGCAGCGTACAACTTCTTCCTTTAGTGCTGTTTGATAACAACAGAATAGGACATCAAGGCTTCTCAGTATTCTACAGGTCATACAGTTTGGTCTAAGTCGTCTTGGCAAGCTCATTTAAGAGCATAATTTCATGGTGGATATTTGTAAGTGATCATACATTATTAATGCAATAAAAGAAGATTGTTTGCTGGGGTTTTTCTCCCTGTATAGGGTTTCCCCAAGGTATATGCGTTGTGATCTAGCATGTTGGTAAATTCTTATGATTATTGTTGTTCTGGTTTATGAATTATGTTAAGCTAAGTTCAAAGTACAGTCAAAATTTAAAGAATTACTTACAGTTTTAAATCAAGCTCATAAATTAACAGACCATGCGTGTGTAGCAGGTGACCTTACTGCAAGAGACCCGATGTCTGGCATGATTTTTTCAGCTCTTTGTCAACCATCCGACTGCAGGTGTTTCTACTCTTGTGACAAACTTTGTCTTCCAGGGTGGTCAACTTCTACATGGTGGAGTTCTTGTGTCTAACGACAAAGCCATCCACTAGTCTCAGAGCTTTTGATTTTTGTTTGCAAGTGTGTGGAGGAGCCACAACCCTCTCCTTTTGGGATTGGCGTTTTGGAGGTCTTCCTTTACCTTGTCTTTTAGGAGGGGTTGCCTCTTCATCCTCACACTCATTCTTGAGGCCATCTTCCTCAAAATTCCACAGAGGGGTAGTATATTCCATGCCCATTGGTTTAGCACCAGTCTTCTTCTCGTTTTTTTTTCCTTTCGGTTTTGGTGCAGGGTGGTGTGACCTCTCAAGTGGAGAGCTACTCCCATTCATTTTGGGTATAAGTAATACATTGCTCTATCTGTTGTGGATAAAAACCAATATCCTCCATTATAACACTTTGTACTCCATTCGTACCCTATTCATCAATGCTCCGTGTGTTGTTATTGAGCCCTAATGGAGATGGCTCAACTTGAATGAGATCAACCTCCCCATGTCTTGTCAAATTACTTCCATCATGCTAGTGGTCCTCTCCCCATNCACTTTGTACTCCATTCGTACCCTATTCATCAATGCTCCGTGTGTTGTTATTGAGCCCTAATGGAGATGGCTCAACTTGAATGAGATCAACCTCCCCATGTCTTGTCAAATTACTTCCATCATGCTAGTGGTCCTCTCCCCATTTGTTGTCAATTACTGCCATGATGGTGCTCTCACCATGCATGATGCATCCCTCACACCCTATTTAGGTGAGCATAACCTAATGTTATTATCTTGGTTGTTGTCTGAAAAAATTAACCCGATAATATGTTCAATGTGAACCTAAAAGAGGAGTGTTGTGTTGTAGGAGCTCATCCATTGATGCCATTTTGGAAGAAAACCAGTGTTGGTTGGAACAGTTGTGTAATTTGATAATTTGCATTAGTATTAGAGCTAATTTAAGATTAGGGCGTAATTGTTAGAGTGCGTAGTGTGTTGATAATCCGTTTCCCTTGAAACTATGGTGCACCGATGTTGTTTCTTGGAGTGCTATAATTTCTCACCTTAGACTTACTAACAAGGAAGACTAACAAGTGGAGGATCCTTTCTCACAACGTGCACCTTTTCCTTATGGGAGAATTGTAGCTCGCCATATAGTGAAGAAGATAAAGCAAACATACCATAAAGCTAAGAATGACCACACAATTATTGGTTGTACAGTGTACTATTGTAGACCATGGCACTTCTTTTGTGATGATCTTCCATATTAGAGTAATGGTCCAATTAATTATGAAGAAGATAAAGCACACATACCATAAAGCCAAGGATTACCACACAATTATTTGTTTTAGAATGTGCCACTTCTTTTGTGACGATCTTCCGTATTAGTCTTTAGAGTAATGGTCCAATTAAAGAAGATAAAGCACACATACCATAAAGCTATGGATGACCACACAATTATTGGTTGCAGATTGTGCCACTTCTTTTGTGATGATCTTCCCTATTAGAGTAATGGTCCAATTAATTATGCCTTTTGAAATAGTTTTAGATTTTTCAAACCTTTGACAAACCCAATGGGAAAATTAGATTTCTGTTATGACCGACATTTTGATTCAAAGAAAGGCCTTTCCTTATCCTTCTTTGGGAATTAGTTGTAGACTTCGGCTCAAGTCCTTGACATTTAGCAAGCTCCCCCTTTTGAGCTTTGTGTGATGAATCTCCACCCTTCTGATCAAGAGAAGTATTTTTCCTAGTTGGATCCTCCTTTCCTTTCCTCCCATTACAATTACCACCTCTTGTATTCTTCAATGGGGATAGCAAGGTAGATTGCTTAGGGAAAGAATTTTGTTGAGGATCAGCTAAATGGATGGATTTAGAGTCATTTTACTTAAGGAATACCTCCTTTATAGATTTAGGCATAGAAATGGTTTATTTGGATGAAGAGGCTTAAACCTGGATTGGATCTTTATACACTTGTTGACAACTTTTGTGCCAAAGATAGGATATTAGTTTAGGACTTTGTAAACCTCCTTCAGATTGATTGTATTAATAAACAACTCATGGAGTTGATTGTCTACAAAAGGACGAGCATGAGCGTGTTTTTTTCTTCTCTTGAGTTGGTGAAGCTTAGGGATCAAAAGTAACTCCATGCTTATTATGCATTTATGTTCTCACCATGGCTTGAGAGGTTCACACCAATCGCTTAAGAATTTTTGATCCTTGCTTTTCACCTTGTTATGTTTTCCCTCATAGTGGTCTCAATGATCCAAAGCACTTTTTAAATCACCTATCCTCAAAAAGAAGGGGGGTGAATGGTAAAATCCCATTAGTTAACTTCTGTGTGCCCTAAAGAGAAGGTAGGCCCTACCAAGACATACAAAGTTGCAACTTATGTTGTAGCTTAGATATTTATTCGTATTTTCCAATGACCTTGGAGACACATGGATCTTGCTTGTAACTAATGCTCTACTTTGCCATGAGCTTGACTTAGGATTTAGCTTAGTTAGTTCACTTTTAGTTTTTACTTAAAAATTACCAAAAAAAAATAGTATTGTGTAAACTATACTACCCAACTTTAGATACACAAACCAAAACTTTGGCATCCATCTTGAATACTTAAGGTAGATCAAACATGGACTTCAAGTATTTCAGTTCGCATTTAAAGGCATGGGTTGATTTACTTCTTCAATCATCTGAACTTACAAAAACCATATTTTGAGAATCTTGATCTAGAGAAGATGCATTTCCTACTCATTCTAGCTTTGGCTCTTTTAATATTTTAGTGTTCAATTGTTGAAATTCCCTTGAAATCTTTTGGCTGATTTCAAGCCAAGCCTACATATCCTCCTTTGATTAATTTTGATCCTTGTAGTTGTTGGCCTTATCTCTTTGTTGCTACACTAAACTCATTGGCATATTCTCAAGAACGATCTTTGTTTGGTATCATAGCTGACTATATTTTGAAAAAGAAAGTCTAGGCAAGTTCCTTGCTGCAAGTGCATATCTGCGAGATGCTTATAAGGGAGTTTGCTTGGAGCAATAATTCCCCAATCTTGATGATGTTGTCACCTTTAATTGATGAATCACGGAATGCGACTTCTCATCAAAGATCTTCTTGAATGGTCACATAAATTGTGTATGGTAGTAGGGGAGTTTATTGTGTTTCATTTCTTTGAAATTGCACACTTGACATATTCCTTCATTCCAAGAATTTGTGCTTTCTTTTCTCATTTTTGAACTTTGCACCTATGTTGGTTGCAAGACGTTCTAGACTTTCTTTTTTCCAAGGAAAAAATCGTCATTTCTGTTTAAGAAGAAAAAAATCACTCTTAATGTGCTAAAGCACTTTAGATAAAAAAAAGAGAGGCAATTTTAAAACCTTCACACTCTTAATGTGCTAAAGCACTTTAGATAAAAAAAGAGAGGCAATTTTAAAACCTTTTTTCATCAATAGATGTCAAAAATTGATCTTTAAGTTCCGCTACTTATATAAAAAAGTAGTCTTTTTCAAACTGCACAAAATAAAAGCCATTATGTGTCATAAAAAAAACAGACCTGTAAAGTTCAGATACAGAGCATGGAGCCTTGGCATCGAATAACACTAAGCAAAATATAATTTATAATTGTGTCTCTACTAGACTCAACAAACTTCAGCAATCTTTATGTCCTTTTGAAGCTGCTTCAGGAATAAATGTCTTCAGAGACTGAAACATAACCTCCTCTGAGTTCCTCATAAATCACTCTTCCCTCAGCAACCTGGTAGCCTTTGAGAGCCAATCCACCTTTGAGTTCTGTTCTCTAAAAACACGAGTAAGGAATTTTCTATGGACTTGATTTGCTCTCTTATGATTTTTAATTGAATATTTAAAGGCTGACCAGTTCCATTCATCCACTTTATCACTAACTTTGAATCTCCATATACCTGTATATGCCTTATATTTTTCTCCATATCAACTTTAAATAAAAGTCTTAGGGCATTTATTCTGCAAAGTTGTTAGAGCCCTTTCCCAAAGCTATGCCTCCATCTTAATTGTGTGAGTTTTAGAAAAATATAATATGCAACCAGCACTGCTACTGTTCTGTGACCTTTGACTGGATGCATCGAAKAAACCTGAGGCCTGCTCCATATTTATTACCAGTTCCGGCAGCTGTCTTTCTAGTTTTTGAATCACTGGCATTTTATAAGCAGTAGCCATTTCTCTAATCTGAAATGCCACTTGAAAGGAGGGGGTTCCTTTATCTTCAAAGAGCATTGAATTTTGTGCTAAACGGACTCCTCAACTAGTCAAGAAGGGTACTACTAGCCACTCCTTTAGTTCCTTCTTGTCCCACCAAGCTTTTAAACATTGTTCACAGTGTCACCCACCCATCCACAAATGTTTGACAGAATGCATATTCCAGGCCCCTGTCTAGCTCCTCTTTGCATGATTTCCCATGTTAGCACCTTATTCATTATAGATAGCCACACATAATTTTGTTTTCTTCGGGCTCTTACCTTCCATAGTTTTTCCCACCACCAGGCTTTGTTTTCTGGCTATGATGAGAAGTTGGCTTGATATCCCAGTCTAGCTGAATAATAGCCCAGAATTTGGTTTCTTGACCAAACAGGTGTGTCTTCTTCCTCACTGATTCTGACATGACTTATGTGCAAGTTTTCAACTTATCCATTCCATGTGACTGCATCTTCACCTGTTATACCTAAAACATTTTTCTTTTTCCACCCCTGCTGCCATATAACAGTATGCTCTTAGTCTGCTACCCGATTAAGTGTATAAATGCCTGATGTTCTAGACTATGTTGCATGATAGTTCTCTTTCCAAGTTATGTTAGTTTTGACGTATGCCTCAACCTTCATATTTGTATAAATAAACCTTTTATACAAGATCGCTGAGTTAAAAGATTCGTTCCCTAGGGTCCCCATACCCACTTCAGATCCACATCGGATCCTCGTGTGGGGATCCACCCCCAAAATTCCATACCGCTAACATTTGGGGCTGTTTTGCGGGTTTGTTTCCTGTAGCCCTATACCCCACTCTTGATCTACACTTAATCCTCGAGTGTGGGGATCCACAGTCATTTGGGGATGCTTTGTTGTGGTTGCATTTCCTGCACCCACATACCCACTCCTAATCAAGATCCTCAAGTGCAGGGATCCACCCCAAAATCGTCTCCATTTGGGGCTGTCTTTTGTGGGTTAGTTTGTTGCTGCAAGAAATTCTCCTGCAGTGTAAAGGACTTGCAGGATGCATTTCCCGCCTCTTGTAAAGGTGGTATTTCTTTTATTTTTAGGAACATTTTCCTCAACACTCCCAACACCAAAAACTGATGAATATTCCCCAAGTTCCCGAAAAGCAAGGCCAACTCAAACACATCACTCTTTTGTTGCATGAAAAAGAGTAGTAATTGAGTAGTAATTGACTTCTTGTTACATATGACTTTTGATTCATACTCAAACTGGCATAATTTGATATTTGAGTCCACTCTAATTTTTTTTCTTTAACAAGAGTGGATAGCATTTGTATTGATATATAAAAAGTTGCTGTCGAACTGGTTAGCAAAGAGTTACAAAATGACTAGACTATTGTAGTAAGGGATTCAAAATTTCTGATTCTGTGAAAAAGAGGCATACTGAATGGACAATTGGACATGCATGCAATGTTCATTAGGTACATTGCGTAATTTTCCATTGGCTGGCAAGCCACGCGTGTGTGCATATGTGCACCTTGCCTGATTATTAAACACATCGGACTTGGGAGACCTTCCAACCATGTTCTAGCCTCTGCGGCTGTTTACTCTCGAGTGGAGGCGAAGGGCACTTGCGGGGAATCAGGCCATTTTCCTCCGGGACCTTGACAGAGGGAATGATTGCCTTCTTCTCCACCATCTTGACCAAGCTCTTCCTGCTCTTGCTCGACATCAGATTCTCGTCTCTGACGATCAGCACAAGACTCAACTGAGACCCCACAAAATGGGCTTGGTTGTTATTGTTGCTGCAGGGCGTCTGGAAACCAAGATTCCATAGGGAAGCTGCCCATATTTCAATATCAAAATCGTGTATGAAGGTAGAGCTGTAGGAGCCCATGGCCGAGGCAGAATTCACAGAAATTTCATTTGGATCCCCGGATGAAAGTTATATTATGAGTCTCCAAGTGAAGGATGACATATATGAAACAATGGCACCAAAAACTCCTGTTATCCAGGGAGAGATCATGGTTTCCAAGGGATCTGCTAGCCAGAAGAGTTGTATTTCTAATTCTGACATTAACCATGGCCTAGATGCAAATGTATCTCCTTCAATAATGAATCCTCTTTGTCAAGCCAAGACATTAGGTCATAGTCAGGATCACATTATGGTTGAACGAAAACGAAGCGAGAGATTGAGCCAGAGATTCATAGCTCTTTTGGATCTTATCCCTGGGTTAAAGAAGGTAATCCTATTGAGATGCACATCAAATATTTTTTTGTTTGAAATTTAGGAGTTCATCTGCAATGACTATCATTTGGCATAGAAATGGAATTTCCCATTTTTAACTTTTGCAAATCCACGTCCTAATGTGAACTTGGGTGCCTTAAAATGGCAGGTAGGAACTTATATTATCAACCAATACATGTATTGCATTTTCATAGGTAGGAACTTTCTAAAACAAGTATGTTAAATAATTAACATGCCAAACTTATACACGTGTAGTTTGCAACTTTGCGGAGCATGCTCCCATTATATGTGTTCTATTGAAACTTACATGTGTATGTAAAATATGCTTGCGTACGGCACACTAAATATATCTGCGTACGGCACACTAAGGCTTGGGCTTGAGCAGTTGAATATATGTAGAACGAGTAAAAACTTTGCTTTTAAAAAATTCTATAGTAAAAGTTTTTATTGTCGCCTTAATATCTAAAAAAATATTTAAATTATTCAAAGGAAAATTTAGAAAAAATAAAATTAAAAAATTGTGAAAAAACAATAATTAGATGAAAATGAAAGCTTGAACTATCATTTTTAATAATGTTTAAAACAATTAAATTTAAGTAGTTATTTTTTTAAATAATAATATTATTTTTTTGAAAAAAATAATATTTTAAACAAAAATCTTTTAATGATATTTTTTTCAATATTTTTTCAAAATATATATTTTTGTTTAAAATATTATTTAAAAAAAAAAATAATATTTTAAACCAAAATATATATTTTGAAAAAATATTGAAAAAAATATCATTAAAAGATTTTGTTAATTTGAAAATACATATGGACAGGTCACACATTTATTGTAAATATACAAATATATAAATGAAATCTAAACAAGAAAAACTGTTATACATAACCATATCAAATTTTTAAGCAAGGTTGTCTCCAGTTCCCTACCCACTTTGACATATACATTGACAAGTTATAATATTGTCTGGAAGAAGTTGGTTGAAGTGGCCTGAATCTTGTTGGTATAATCATCTTTCTTCTTTACACATGATGCACTTGAAAACAAGTGTTTAGTAAAACTTTGGCCGTGGGATAAGAAAAAATGCCTCATTGATACACTCGCCACTCTTGTTATCTTATACGAATGTGAAGTTTGGGGATTTGGTTATCTTATACACTCACCACTCTTGTTATCTTGTTGTTTCTAGAAAAAATTATTCATTTGAAAGTACATTCAACATGTCATACACATTTATTGTAAATATACAAACATATAAATCAAATCCAAACAAGAAACATTGTTATACATTAATCATATCAAATTTTTAAGCAAGGTTGCCCTCTGTCCCCTACCCTCTTTGGCATATACATTTGATAAATACATTGATAAGTTACAACATTGTCTGGAAGATTGTTGGTTGTACTGGCTCAACTTGTTGGTATAGTCATCATCCTTCTTCTTTACACGGGCGACATTGTTCTTATGGTAAGGAATCTCCATGACCTCGGTAAGCAAACTAAGAATCCTCAAGGACTTCTACTCCAGTATGAGAATGACTATGAACATTGAAGTGCCATCATACAAATATCTTGGAATTAATATTCACAAGTTCAATTGGAACTATAGCACTGATAAAATGATAGATGGAGGGTGAAAATCTTATCATGAACTTGAAAACAAGTGTTTAGCTTGTCTTTGGTTGTGGGAGAAGAAAAAACTACTCTTTGATATTCTCGTCACTCATGTTATCTTATAAGAATGTGAAGTTGGGGATTCAATATCTCTAGAGAATCTTGGAGAAAGATGGAACAAATCCAAAAGAATTATATAACTTATAAGATCAAAATTAAAGACAATACACCATATCTCATCCTATCCTCGTTGAAGCGAGCCTCCCCAATTGAGAGCACAACCATGATTAGGTACTTAATGTACAAAAACAAGATAAACAAACGCGGATGACAAGAAGCTTCCCAAAATTGCATCAAACTCCAGCCAAAACCACCAATGGTGCAAGTGGGGATGACATAAAAATGTCTAACTTTGGCTATATCATTGGGAATACAAGATGTCA
Source organism: Picea sitchensis (assembly GCA_010110895.2). Classification (NCBI taxonomy): domain Eukaryota; kingdom Viridiplantae; phylum Streptophyta; class Pinopsida; order Pinales; family Pinaceae; genus Picea; species Picea sitchensis. Next base: position 50,213 of record SNQJ01S0019496.1, on the reverse strand, counting down.
TTCTCCAAAATATCGATAATATTAAAAATATTATCACATCTAAATTTAAAGAGAATCCGTGACACGATAAATAATTAGAGGATAAAAGGAAATTAATATACTACAAGGAGGTGGTCAACCCTAATTTAGGATATCAAAAGTATCTCTCGGTTTTGATTAGTGCAAAGAATAAATTCAACATTGCTAAAATACAAACCAACTCCCATAAGCTACATAATGAAACTGGGTGCATGACAATTCCTAAAACATTGCGGTACACAAGAATTTGTCATCTTTGTGACATTAAGATGGTTGAAGATGAAAAATATTTTTTCCTAAAATGCTTTGCRTGCACAAATTAGATTATAATTTCAAAATATCTATCACAATATTAATCTTCCTAAACTTTCTAAATCATCAAAAYTAAGATGATTTTGGAATGCTTMTCTTAAATTTTTTTGAARCATAGAAATAAAATTTTAAAGAAATCTAAATAATCTAAATAATATTTTACTTCTMTTAAGGTTCAATAAACCAATTATGATTTCAGYGAAATTTTATCATCATCATTATCAAYATAAATTCTAACAAATTTCAAAATATATATCAACATATTATTTACATTATATTATACATATTCATTATAAATACATAAARACACAAATAAAAGCTAACCATTATATATACTATTACACATGTAAATTTTGTTAAAAAATATCAACATTTACACATTCATTRTGTAAAACGTGAATTAATGAATGTAATCCAAAGAACAACATTATTATCATAAAAAAATATACATCAAAACTTGATTATTACACAATAAATAAATATTATTATCATAAAAAAATATACATCAAGTTTTGATTATTACACWATAAATAAATATTATTATCATAAAAAAATATACATCAAGTTTTGATTATTACACAATAAATAAATATTGTAAATACATAATGGATTTTGATTATTAAACACCATGAATATGTGTTTTACCTTATATCTTATATAGTAGAAGTTTCTTGTATGACCAATTTAAGTTTTTTTTCTTTTCTCACTTTTGTATTATATTTAAAATGCACGTTAGTTTTTTTCAATTGTTACTGTTGTGTATAAAAAAAAGTAAGGAACATGAACAATGCATAATTATTTTTAAAATAATGTATAGTTATTTTTAAAATAATGGAAATATTTGTTATTATTTTTAAAAATAATTATGTTTAGTTTTCATTTTTATGGTTAGTGTATATTTAGTATGTTGTTTTAAATTGGATTTTATTTCGTTTTATTTTTAAAATGAAATTTAAAAAATATTTTTTATCAAGGATAAGTGTGTTATTCATATAATTTTTGTAGACGGTTTTAGTGCTAATTGTAATCCCATCAAATAAGTGGTACATTGATATTACATAGTGTTGTTATTGTATGACATTAGATGATTATGATTAATATAATTTGATATTACTGTGATTTTGTTTCTACTTATATTTTTCATTACAATTTTTAACCTACATAATGCAACATATAAAAATGGTTCTTGAAGACTTATTAAAATTTATAATCATTTTAAAGGAACAAGATTAACAATACAAAATAAAATTAATTTAGACATTACAAAAAGAGGAAGGTTAAATAGGGCATTATAAGTTATATAAATAAGTTCTATAAATGTAATCTACACTAACATGATATATAAAAAATATAAAAATGTATAAACAATATACATTGAATTTTGATTATGAAAAATTATATGAATAAAATATTAATATAAAATCATAAATATTTACATGGTTATACATCATTATAAAATATTAATCATCATTATCAATAAAAATACACATTTTTGAATACAAAATTGTTTTATAAACTTCACATAAAATTAGATGGATATATCAATAGCATATGTTTTTTTTAAGGTTAAAATTACAATTTGTCTCGTTGTATTAAGTTAATAACATTCCAGTTTTTTCTAGCATAAACTTGTGATATATTTAGAACCATGGTCTTCATAATCAATATCATTGCAACAACAAATTTAAAATTAACCCTTAATCAATAATACTACTAGTAACACAATTTTTTTATCATTACAACAACAAATTTAAAATTAACCCTTAATCAATAATACTACTAATAACACAATTTTTTTTTTCATGAATTCCCTAAACCATAAAATAAACTTTAAAATGTCTATTCCTTTAGGTTTAATTTCAAAAAAAAAAAAGATTTCAAAAATTCTATTCCTTTATGGTTTAATGTCTATTCCTTACCTTTTCCCTACATTTTTTATGGAGTTAATTCTTTCCTTCAAAATGATTCCACCTTTTCCCTACATTTTTTTATGGAGTTAATTCAAAACTTCAAAATAATTTGTTTTTTTTTTAAGTGTTTGATTTTTTTTTAGCATTTTTAGCATTTTTATTTATTATTATTATTATTATTATTTAGATTTTTTTTTTCCTTATTTATCTATCAATTTTTCAAATTTTATCAATAAATACTAAAACTTCTTTGAAAAGTAAGATATTTAAAATTCAGAAATTGAAATGAAATTCCTCCTTTAGGAAAATACTTGATATAAAAAATATACATTATATATTAACCAAGAAAATCAACAAACAAAAAGATTATAATTGATGACATATTTTCCTATTATAGATTTCACAAGTATTTTAATTATATATTATTTCTTCATTTTTTTTCTTCCTCTCAAAATATATATTAACAATAGAGTATTTTAGTGAAAATCAACAAACAAAAAGATTATAATTGATGACATATTTTCCTATTATAGATTTCACAAGTATTTCTATTATATATTATTTCTTCATTTTTTTTCTTCCTCTCAAAATATATATTAAAAATAGAGTATTTTAGTTTCAATTTTTTTTTTCTTAAATTATTTTTTAAACTTTAAAAATATTTTAAAAAAGATTTAAAGAATGAAGAATTTTTTTTTTCTTAATTTGTTAAAAAAAAGAAATTTGAAAATTTATTTAAAACCAATTGAGTTTTTACAATATTTAAACTCTTACTTTAAAAATAAAAAAATATCTAATTTGTTTAAAAATAAATTAAAATTAAAAAAAATTATTAAAAAACAAATTCATTTAAAAACATCATTATATGTATAAACATTACATACATGTTATACACATTCATTATACATCAATAACAAATAAATATAATTCAAAGAATAAACACTTTTATATATAATAAAAACAATAACACATAAATATAATTCAAAGAATAAACACTTTTATATATAATAAAAACATTGTAGRTAAACATTGAATTTTGATTATTAAATAAGACTAATATTAATAATAAAAAACATTGTAGATRAACATTRAATTTTGATTATTAAATAAGACTAATATTAATATGATTATACACCGTTATTATAAGATATTAATAAAATACTATTCACTATCATTATTCTTAATAAAATATATTAAAAATAATATTTATATGGTTATACATYGTCATCATAAGATATTAAATAAAATACCATTCACTACMATAATTGTGAATAAAATATATTTACAAATATAAACACTTACAAATTTAAAAGATTTCATATAYATGAAAAAATTGGTTCAAATRCCTTGAGCTTAATACAAATCTTCTCAAAAAGTGGGAGGTTGCAAGTTCCATTGTTTAGAAGCCCTTGAGGCTAGGCACAATGATCAACATTGATAGTTATCTTGTTTACATCCATGGATCATAGAAAGGTGCTTAGCTGGTTTTGTTCAAGATTCTCCTGGAAGAAAAAAAAAAGAGAATCATAAATTCTCTAGTAACGAGTCTAACCATGAGAAGGTGGAAGCTCATTTAGTCCCTCCCCTTCACTTTTTTCTAATCAGACTACTCTCAACACTCTCCCAATACCCACCTATTTCATCTTATATGCAATAAAAAGTGGGAAATACAAAAACACAAACATTACACAAAAAAAAATGAGAACTAGAAATACACAAATGTCACTCTAAAAAAGATGCGAAACACACATTTCAAAGCATATATCAACATGTCATACATAAACATATAAATAAAATTCAAACAAATATTTATACAAAATATGAACACATAAAATTTTAATGATACATAAACAAAAATTTTAACACACAAACATAATGCAAGCCTTATTGTTAAAGAAACTCAATTATGAATACACATCAAATTTTAATCATACACAAACAAAAATTGTGAATATACAAACATAATACAAGTATTGTTAGAGAAACTCACACATTTCAAATTACAAATCAATATATGTCATACACATTAATGAAATCCATACAACAAACATTGTTATACAAAATCATGAATACACATCAAATTTTGATCGTCACACAAAGTATTGAAAATTCACACATACAAAACATTACATATTGAATTTTGATCATTACACAAACCTATTGTAAATATCAAGCTTACATACATTTCAAAATTAATTCAATTTGTCATACACATTCATTGTAAATACTCAAACCAAAACAACATTCTTATACACAATCATGAATACACATCAAGTTTTGATCATTGCACTAACAAAAATTTTAAATACACAAACATATAAACAAAATAAAAACACTACTTATTGTTAAATGAAACATATTTCAAAGTACAAATCAATGGCATACACATTCATGATAAATACACAAACATATAAATGAAACCCTAACAACAAACATTCATATACAAACAAATTTGGAATACATCGAATTTTAATCATTACAAAAAAAAATATCGGAATTCACACACATAGAAAGAATTAAACATCAAATTTTGATCATTACATAAGCAAAAGTTAAAAATACAGAACATATAATGTAAACACAAGCATTGCTAAAGAAAATTCACACATCTCAAAGTACAAATCAATTCATCATACACATTCATCAAACCCCCAACAAATATTCTTACACAATCATGAATACACATCAAATTTTGATCATTGCACAAGAAAAATTGTAAATACATAGACATACAAACATAACATGAACACCAAGTATTGTTAAATGAAACACACATTTCAAAGAATATATAATGCCATACACATTGTAAATATCCAATCATATAAATGAAACTCAAACACCAAACATTCATATACACAATCATGAATACACATTAAATTTTAATCATTTGACAAACAAAAATTGTAAATACACAAAAGGACATGCACATTGAATTTTGATTTAAAAAATTGCAAATTCACAACCATACCAACATGATACATCAAATATTGATCATTGCACAAGCACAAATTAAAAGAAACTTACATTTCAAAGCACATGTCATGCACATTCATTATAAATACACAAACATATAAATGAAACCCTAACAACAAACATTCATATACAAACAATTTTGGAGTACATCAAATTTTGATCATTAGAAACAAAAATATTGGAATTCACACACATAGAAAGAATTATACATCAAATTTTGATCATTACATAAGCACAAGTTAAAAATACACAAAACATATAATGTAAACACAAGCATTGCTAAAGAAAATTCACACATCTCAAAGTAMAAATCAATTCATCATACACATTCATCAAAATCYCCAACAAATATTCTTACACAATCATGARTACACATCAAATTTTGATCATTGCACAAGAAAAACCGTAAATACATAGACATGCAAACATAATATGAACAAGTATTGTTAAATGAAACACACATTTCAAAGAATACATAATGCCATACACATTGTAAATATCCAATCATATAAATGAAACTCAAACAACAAACATTCATATACACAATCATGAATACACATTAAATTTTAATCATTTGACAAACAAAATTGTAAATACACAAAAGGAAATGCACACATTGAATTTTGATTTAAATTGCAAATTCACAACCATACCAAACATGACACATCAAATATTGATCATTGCACAAGCAAAAATTGAAAGAAACACACACATTTCAAAGCACATGTCATGCACATTCATTATAAATACACAAACATATAAATGGAACCCTAACAACAAAAAATCATATACAAACAATTTTGGAATACAACAAATTTTGATCATTACAAACAAAAATATTGGAATTCACACACATAGAAAGAATTATACGTCAAATTTTGATCATTACATAAGCAAAAGTTAAAATACACAAGACATATAATGTAAACACAAGCATTGCTAAAGAAAATTCACACATCTCAAAGTACAAATCAATTCATCATGCACATTCATCAAAATTCCCAACAAATATTCTTACACAATCATGAATACACATCAAAATTTGATCAAAAATTGTAAATACATAGACATGCAAACATAACATGAACACCAAGTATTGTTAAATGAAACACACATTTCAAAGAATATATAATGCCATACACATTGTAAATATCCAATCATATAAATGAAACTCAAACAACAAACATTCATATATACAATAATGAATACACATTAAATTTTAATCATTTGACAAACAAAAGTTGTAAATACACAAAAGGAAATGCACACATTGAATTTTGATTTAAAAAATTGCAAATTCACAACCATAACAAACATGACACATCAAATATTGATCACTGCACAAACAAAAATTGAAAGAAACACACACATTTCAAAGCACATGTCATGCACATTCATTATAAATACACAAACATATAAATGAAACCCTAACAACAAACATTCATATACAAACAATTTTGGAATACATCAAATTTTGATCATTACAAACAAAAATATTGGAATTCACACACATAGAAAGGATTATACATCAAATTTTGATCATTACATAAGCAAAAGTTAAAAATACACAAAACATATAATGTAAACACAAGCATTGCTAAAGAAAATTCACACATCTCAAAGTACAAATCTATTCATCATACACATTCATCAAAATCCCCTACAAATATTCTTATATAATCATGAATACACATCAAATTATAATATGAACACCAAATATTGTTAAATGAAGCACACATTTCAAAGAATATATATTGCCATACACATTGTAAATATCCAATCATATAAATGAAACTCAAACAACAAACATTCATATACACAATCATGAATACACATTAAATTTTAATCATTTGACAAACAAAA
>SNQJ01S0019496.1:27474-38070 GCA_010110895.2 Picea sitchensis | reverse complement strand
TTCTTTTCTGAATATCTGTTTACAGTAGACATTGTACAAGGTTAGAATTTACATTTTGATCATTACAAACAAAAATATTGGAATTCACACAAATAAAAATAATTATACATCAAATTTCGATAATTACAAAAGCAAAAGTTAAAAATACACAAAACATATAATGTAAACACAAGCATTGCTAAAGAAAATTCACACATCTCGAAGTACAAATCAATTCATCATACACATTCATTAAAATCCCCAACAAATATTCTTACACAATCATGAATACACATCAAATTTTGATCATTGCACAAGAAAATCTGTAAATACATAGACATGCAAACATAATATGAACACCAAGTATTGTTAAATGAAACACACATTACAAAGAATATATAATGCCATACACATTGTAAATATCCAATCATATAAATGAAACTCAAACAACAAACATTCATATACACAATCATGAATACACATTAAATTTTAATCATTTGACAAACAAAAATTGTAAATACACAAAAGAAAATGCACACATTGAATTTTGATTTAAAAAATTGCAAATTCACAACCATACCAAACATGGCACATCAAATATTGATCACTGCACAAACAAAAATTGAAAGAAACACACACATTTCAAAGCACATGTTATTCACGTTCATTATAAATACACAAACACATAAATGAAACCTTAACAACAAACATTTATATACAAACAACTTTGGAATACATCAAATTTTGATCATTACAAACAAAAATATTGGAATTCACACACATAGAAATAATTATACATCAAATTTTGATCATTACATAAGCAAAAGTTAAAAATACACAAAACATATAATGTAAACACAAGCATTCCTAAAGAAAATTCACACATCTCAAAATACAAATCAATTCATCATACACATTCATCAAAATTCCCAACAAATATTCTTACACAATCATGAATACACATCAAATTTTGATCATTGCACAAGAAAAATTGTAAATACATAGACATGCAAACACAATATGAACACCAAGTATTGTTAAATGAAACACACATTTCAAAGAATATATAATGCCATACACATTGTAAATATCCAATCATATAAATGAAACTCAAACAACAAACATTCATATACACAACCATGAATACATATTAAATTTTAATCATTTGACAAACAAAAATTGTAAATACACAAATGGAAATGCACACATTGAATTTTGATTTAAAAAATTGCAAATTCACAACCATATCAAACATGACACATCAAATATTGATCATTGCACAAACAAAAATAGGAAGAAACACACATTTCAAAGCACATGTCATGCACATTCATTATAAATACACAAACATATAAATGAAACCCTAACAACAAACATTCATATACAAACAATTTTGGAATACATCAAATTTTGATCATTACAAACACAAATATTGGAATTCACACACATAGAAAGAATTATACATCAAATTTTGATCATTACATAAGCAAAAGTTAAAAATACACAAAACATATAATGTAAACACAAGCATTGCTAAAGAAAACTCACACATCTCAAAGTACAAATCAATTCATCAAAATCCCCAACAAATATTCTTACACAATCATGAATACACATCTAATTTTGATCATTGCACAAGAAAAACTGTAAATACATAGACATGCAAACATAATATGAACACCAAGTATTGTTAAATGAAACACACATTTCAAAGAATACATAATGCCATACACATTGTAAATATCCAATTATATAAATGAAACTCAAACAACAAACATTCATATACACAATCATGAATACACATTAAATTTAATCATTACACAAAAAATATTTGAAATTCACACACATGCAAAACATTACACATCAAATTTTAGTCATCACACAAGCATTGTTAAAGAAAGTTTAAACCAAAATTTTGATCATTACACAAAAAATATTTGAAATTCATACACATTTAAAACATTACACATCAAATTTTGATCGTCACACAAGCAAGACTTGTAAATACACAAACATACAAACATATTGTAATTGTAAATACACAAACATACAAACATAATGAAAACACCAAGCATTATTAAAAAAGTTCACATAGATTCCAATGTACAAATCAATGTCATACACATTCATTATAAATACCCAAACATATTAACAAAATTGATTTAAAAAGCAAAGTTTCAGTTATATATCATAATTTATAGTGATGTATTACTTAATGCTTTTAATTTATAGTATGTCGTGCTAAAAAAAACTAGTTTTAAAAATAGAAACAAAACAAAAATAAAAAGGTAGGGGAGAGAGAGGGGGCACAAACCCTTAAGGATGGCCATGGTCCATCACTTAAGGGTGTTGAGAAGGGGGTTTTAGCCCCTTCAAACAAATAATATATATATTTTTTATTATGACATTTTTTAGAGTAATTACACAATAAAGAATAAAATAAATAAATGTTAGTTTATTGCTAGAACGAACAATGTCATAATGATTTCATGTCTTCTATCACATACATATATATGCTTCCCTTGTCAGGTCAATACATCTATATTCTTCTTCTTCTCTGCAAATCTATATTCTTTTTGTTCTCTGCAAAAAATAATATCTGTTAAAAGATAGTAATTGTTTCTAATTTTAATAAAATGTAACAAAAATTGCAAAAATTAAACTCAACATTTAAGCTAGTGACTAACCTAATCTAATGATTGAAAGATTCTTCATACCTAGCCTTCACTTGAGAGAGAATTACTCCATAATGAGAGTCATAGTTGGAGAATGTAATTTAGCTAAAATGAAAACAAAAACATAACCACTTGTTATAGTTACACTGCACACAAAATATAAGAAAACAATAAATATCATTTAAGTGATAATAATGTAATGAAAATGAAATCTCAGTGTGTAATAACAATAGAGAACACAAAGAGCTAAAAAAGTACTTACTCCATGAAATTGTATCATTATGATGCATACTATGAAGGTTTGTTTTATTTCTTATAACTTGTGATCATCCTGGGTAATGAAGAAGAACAAATGTAGATGTTGGGAATTGAATTGCGTGTAAGGATTAGATGTAGTGAAGAGGTTGAAGACTGATGTTAGGAATCTCTCAATCAAAATTAGGAAATTTTAAAATTACCTAATATAATGATCTTGTAAAAATATTTGATGACTCAAAGTCGAAGGGATTACAACATAACTAATAGAAGTGAAGGATATCTCAATAATAATTACATTGAAGCTTGTTGTGGTGAAAAAGAGGAAGGTTGTTATTGTTAAATTTGAATTGAGTAATATTTTTCTAGGAGGGAAATGGGGAAAGCATTTTGAGGTGTAACATAGAGGAAGTTCAAGATCACGAGGAGGTTTTGGTGAAGTTTTTGCAAAGGGTGTTGGATAGGGGAATTTGAGTAAAGGGAGAAGATTTAGAAGGGTATGCATAGTGTTAAGGTGTAAATTCTTGTCATTGGTTGAAGTAGAAAATGTTGAGGATGGGTTGTGATGAGAGATAACAAGGTAAATATTGAGAAAAACAAGGAGAAGTTGAGGAACGCCATCAGATAGCAACATTATTTATTCAATGAAACATGATTGTAAAGGAAGGCATGCAGGGTTGTATTAACTCCAATGATCATATGGGAATTTGGTCTATTCTTCATGACCATCATTCAATCTAACTTCAACATATGGTCCAAGCTTTTATTGTCCTCCAATTTCAATACAAGAAGATACAACAAATCCATGCATGAATAAATTATTTATGAAAATTGCATGGGAAATGGGAAGGTTGAGGCTTTCTTTACTTTTGCATATGGTTTCTATATATTGATAGCATGTCGTTTGATTTGATCAAAACGTCATAATCTATGACCATATTCTAGTCCAATTTTCTATTACCATCATTCACTCCAAATTTAACATCTATAATATATAGTCTAGACTAAGGATATGCAACACACACTTCTACTCATTGGGACATGATACTAAATATTTCAAATTGCTCGAGTACAACTATACATTTAGGTTGGTTATCATTATCAATAAAGTAAATGCTACAATTCTGTTTCCCTCGTTGAATTGAATTGAGTGATACTTCTTTGCAGTCAATAAATCTTTTCCTCTACTTTATTGGATAAATTTCAAATTGAATTATATTGATACTTCTTTGCAATGAATCTCTTCCTCTATGTTAGCTAAGTTTTCATTAAAATGTCAAATGCATTAAGTATCTTCCATCTAAATTCAACTTTACTCTCTCAAAGCTATGAATAAGGTCTCTCCCGCAAATGGACAACGACAAAAAAGAAGACCGAGACAATGGCATTCATGAGTGTGCATAGTAAAAGATTCTATCATTTACATGATTTTTGCTCTCTTAAAGCTATGGACAAGGTGTCTCTCCCCAAATGGACAATAATTGGAAAGAGGACCAAGGCAATGATACTCACGAGTGTGCATAATAAATGATTCCATCATTTACATCGTTTGTTTCTCCTCAAGTATGACTATCTATTTTCCATTCAATTAACAATGTGATATAATTCACATTTATAAAGTTTATTCCATATATCTTAGATCACCCATATCAATCTGATCACCCTCATTAATTGTTAGTTGCATAGAGTAAATTCCCATTGGTAATACTTCCAGAGGCTAATCCTTCTCTAACTAATTGGATACATCAATTCCTTCTTTTCTTGTTTTACTTCCCTTGTTTATTTGCTCATTTGGCCTCTCTAGTTGGTTGTGTGGATTTGAATACAATTTTCCTTGTTTTGTTTTAGGTTCAAAATGGTAATGGATTCCAGGAACCTGGTCTATTCCAAGTGAAGAGGGTAAGGGTTGCTTTTATATTTTGGGACTGCCTATTTGGAACACACTAGAAATGGGGATATTGGGAATAATGATATGAATTATTGGAATAACATTCCGAATCCTTCCATGAAGTTCTAGAATCATTTCGTGTTGTTACACTCCTAGCTTGTTTATTCAACAAAAAAAATGAACAATTAAGACCTGAATAATTGGATTTTAGACTTTGAATCATTAGCTTGAATGACCACTGGCGACTTGAATATGATGAAACTATGCCTCATTGAGCACAAAGCAATAACAATTATGGGAGTAAAGGGGTTCCCCACAAAGATTTTTTGTGCATCACTCCAATGCTTATCCTGTATTCATAATTGTTTCAGAATCCTAGAATTTGGTTTGTGCCATTTTTGGTGATGAGGGTAAGAAGAAGATCAGATCGTGGGAAGAAATTCTTGAACATTTGTGGCCTAAATTCTTACCATCATACTATTATGTGATTCTCTTTGGACAATTTCAGAACTTAAAACAAAATTAGCTGTCATTCATAGAGCAATTCCTACCATTGGATTGCTATCAGACTATGTTTAGACAATTTTAGAATTTAAAATAAAATTCTTTGTCATTGCAAGGCTCAAACCTATATAAAACAGTTAAGGAGATAGTAAATCAGAATGAACACACATAAAATGAAGAACAAGTTGCTACAAGGTATTTTAATGGTTTTCTTTTCTAGATCCAATGTATGATGGAAATGGTAAAACTACATTCTATATATGAGGTTCTCTAATATCCATTGAAGCAAATGAAAGATGATGAATCTGAAGAGAATCAACTTGCATTTCAAGAAATGTGTCAAAATCATGGGTAGAAGATCACAAGGAAACGATATGAGATGGAATAAATGAAAATTATGTTGTAGTGGATGTCAATGGACCAAGAGAAGATTTAAAAGGTTAAGAAGGCCCTTAATTTGAGAAGCTTAGAAATCCCATAAGACAATGATTTGAAAGGTTTAGAAAGCCCTTGATTTGTTATATTTCTTTTATTGAAAATGTTGCATATATTAGGTTATAAATCATTATACATGTACACCAAAATTGTGGCATTCAAGGGCCAATGAGAGGTCAAACAAGGTTGAGGGACATTGTCCCAAAATAAATATCAAATTGAATAAGGGATCCTAGAGCAATCATGGCAGTTGTGCTCATAAATTTTCTAGGCATCGTTCAAGCCACACAATATGCTCTTACAATATGTTCTTAAAGAGGAACATGATTGGTTTAGTGCACAAGGTTAAAAAAGGAATGAGAGGCTTCTGCTATGAAATTTGGTAACACGTGGAATTGATTTTCCATCTCTCTCTTGCATAGTTCCAAATGATAACCTTCAACTTGATCATCAACAAATCCATCTTATCATATTATTCTTGTTTGCATGCTTAGGAAATGCATCTCTCCAGGTATTATGAAGGGTGCTTTAATCACACTTGCAGTGTTCACTTAATTTCGTCAAAGAATTTTTGGATGTGTGTCCTAAGTAAGAACCATCTCTCTTGATGCCGAAGTAGTAATCAATACACCTCGGATTAACAATGCAAATTATATAAAGCAAAGAAAAGCATTGTCAGCGTGTCACTACAAGGCCAATTACCTTCACAGCCAGGGGATTATTCGACATGTTGGTGTGAAGCTCATTGTAATTAGCTTTTCCAAAAGGGGTTTAGTGATGAGGAGAAGGGCCATGACGTGGTACAATTGAGGGGGGGGCAAGAGTAAATGTCACCATAGGTGGCGCTGGGGTCTTCTTCTTGGTCTCTCAGTTGCACTATGTTGGATATGGCCACTAGGAAGCCTCCATGGAGCTACATTTCCAATCCATTCACTATAATGTATGGGGTTGGATGTAGTGTAGTTGCCTAAGTTGTCTGCATCACTTTCAACTTTGATCCATAATTTCTTCTATAGAGAAATGATTTCAGAAGAGGGAAAACAATGCAGAGGTGAATAGGTCAATTGAGCAATGCCCAAGGCCTACATGGAAGCAAGTGTACTAGAGTTGAATGGGATTCTCCAAAAGTGGGTTCTCTAACATAACACTAAATATAGGGAAGACGTTATTTCTATGGTTGGGGCACTTGATACTCTCATCACCATTACAATGGTAAAATAATGCAGAACCATATCTCCTTGATCAACAACATTATGCTATTTATGTAACCACATTTGGGTACCCAACTTACTCCAAATATAGGCATAAGGTGAGGGTTTTCCTTTGCAAAATTCAACTCTATGTTGATATTTAGGACCCTAAAAAAGGTTTGCACCTCAAAGGATTTGATCTCTCTTGAAATTATTCAAGGTAAGAAAATATTGTAAAGTGTAACCTAGAGGAAGAAGACCACAAGATTATATATGAGGGTCCAACACAATTTTTTTTGTGAAGGGTATTGAATTGGTTAGATTTGGTAAGGTTAATGTTATTATTCTTCACAATTTGAGTCATGAGAGAAGCACTCAAAGATACATGTATAGTGTTAAGACATGTTGTTAGGGTTTGGAGAGTGAAAAATGAAGCAACAAATTGGGGATTAGTAATTTATGGGAATTTTGTTATTTTCAAGGTTGGGTAATTTGTTATTCTTCAATAGGAAAAATATTGTAAAGTGTAATGATAAGAAAGAATACTTACAAGGCAGATCCAATGAAGTTTTTGCAAAGGGCATTGGATCTAGCGATTTGAGTCAAGGAAGAAGAGTTGGGAGAGACAACAGACCTTCTTGTCATTGCATGAAGCGAAAAAAAGGTTGGGAATCGGTTGTGATGAAAGACAATGAAGTAGAGTTTTGAGCAACAAGGAGATTGGGGACATTCAATAAAACAAGATTAGAAAGGGCAAAATGTTGGTTCACATTAATTCCAACGGTTTGGTTCAAAATCAAAGAATCTAGAGTGTTCCCTAAGGTGAGATTTTGGGATAGTGTAATTGGAACGCTAGAAACGGGGATCAAATTATTGATCGATTGAACCGAGGGGAATGGGAATCAGCGTGTTGTTAATAAGGGGACCATTCAAAATCAAATTTATTCTTCGGGCTTCAATTTAACCATTTAAAATCACAATTCCTTCTGTATAACAAACTCAACGTCATGATTAAACCACTTAACACAAGATTTGTCACAAAGATAGAACCAACCTTAGATTGGGGAGGAGAGAGAGGCACTCTTGGAACAAGAAAATGTAAAACGTATCAACTAGGATGCTACCAATGCGAATTATCATAATGGTCTAATGTTGATTGATTAACCAAGCTCAGAATGTATTTAGAAATATATCTTACAAGGGAAGGTATATAGAAATATGTTGTAAAAGGAAAACAATTCCTAGACAAAAAAAAATATGTAGATGGCATTTGTCTCATTCTGCATCCATCATCAAGATTCCTAGACAGAAAATGATATATAAATGGCATTTGTCTCATTCTGCATCCAAAACCCAACATAACTTATAGCAGGTTGAAGCTGCCATCATCCATTTGACATATTCAACAACCACAACTTTAGAAACTTTGTAAACTACCATCACAATGTCTGACCTAGGAATGTCTATTTGAGTTCAATTCCTTTGCATGGATGCCTACCCTTCAAGGATTGTATTTGACGTCTCTATTTCAACATGGAAATTATATCGCAGTTCAACAATGGATTTTGACCCTCATAAATATAGAAATAAATAATAAAACTGTGAAGAACTGTCAAAGATAATAGAGAAACTGCATCTAAGTAGATTTTGGAAGGTAAATCTAAGGTGAGGATACCTGGTTTTCACCCAGGCGACTCCAGTTCCAATCTCGGCAACAAAAATGCGTGGGCTTCGAATCCCAGCCGCATAAATGCGTAAGGATCTTGACAAATGTGATCCTTTATCAGTAGATCAAGATTTGCAAGGTTCCTGCATCAAACATATTCATGGTAACATGGGTGGCCTGAAAGCTAGAATATGTAGATCTCAGGAACTATTCCCCAGGAAAGACGCTATGGGTACCCAAATGTAATGGAGGCTATTTTACCTCAAATTCGCAGTGAATTCAATCAAAACAACCAAGATATGACCACCCAAAGGCATGAAACAATGGTTTTGATATTCAATTCATAGACCCAATTCGATCATAATAGGTAAAATGTGAGCAACCCAATGCATTTTTAATCTCGGTTCACAGATCAGTGCAAACAAGCTAGGTAATTAATTATACAAAGACCTCAATTTAATGATACATGTTTGAATGCAGTTACAATGTGATGACAGATAAACCCAACCTAATAATATATAGCACAAATACCTAGTGTGGATATCTATTTATCGAACCTAGATAACATTAAGCATAAATGCTTCACTGATTCAAGTCCAACTAAAATTTTCAATTTAGATTTTAAGAAACAGAATCAGTGACTGTCCAAGATTCAGGATTGGTTTTAGAACCTGGAATTGGGTCTGTATCATTTCGGGTGAAGTTGATAAAGAGAAAATCAGATTGTTAGAAGAAATGCTCTAGCATGTGGGCTAAATTCCTACCATTATACTATCATCAGACTTTGTTTGGGCAATTTCAGAATTTAAAAATACAATTGAATGTGACCATTGCGAGAGTAATTCCTACCATCACACTATTATAAGATTCTGTTTGGACGATTCATAATTTGAAATAAAATCATTTGTCATTGCAAGAGTGTACAAAGCAATCTAGGAGACAACAAATCATAATGAATACACAAAAATGAAGAACAAGTTGCTGCTAGGTACTTTGATGGTTTGGTTTTCCAAATCCAATGTATGATGGTAATGGTAAAACTACACTCTGTGATTGAGGCCCTCTAGTGTGCATTGAAGGTGGAAGAAAAATCTAGAAGCAAAGGAAAGATGATGAATAGGAATGGAACTAGTTTGCAGTTCAAATCTATAAGAAATATGTCCAAACTGACATTACTAAGAATAACATAAGGAAACAAAATATGGTATAAATGAACATTGAGTTTACTATGGATGTCGAGGACCATGAGAAGACAAAGATACTAAAAGTTTATAAGCCCTTAATTTGTTACATTCCTTTTGTTGAAAATGTTTCATATTAGGTTATAAATCATGACACGTGTACATCAATATTGTGGCATATAGGGGCTAAAGAATAGAGTTGGGGGACAATGTCTTAGAATGAATCTCAAGATAAGGGATCATAGAGAATTAAAGTTGGTCACACACAAATATTTACAAGGCATTGCTCAATCCATACGATATGCCTTTAAAGAGGAACATGATTGGTTTAGTGCATAGGGTTCAAGTAGGAACATGATGCTTATGTTTTGAAATTTGGTAACCATGCAATTTATTTCCATTTTTTCACCGATGGTGTCAAATAATAACCTTCACCCTGATCACCTCAAATCCATCTCAGCATATTATTTTTGATTCCACATCTCAAAAATCTAGTTCTTCAAGTATCATCACACTTCTGACATTCATCTAATTTCATCAGAGAATTATTGGATGTGTAGCAAGTAAGAACCATTGTATCTCTTGATGCAAAATAAGAACCAATTAACAATGCACATCAAAAAAAGAAAAGAAAAGCACCACCGAAGTCTCACTATGGATAGGAAAATTGAACGAATTTGTGATCAAGGCTTACATGCATTGGCAAGATCAATTAACTCATAGTGAGGGGATTGTGCAAAATGTTGGTGTGAAGCTTGTTGAATTTGGCTATGGAAAGAGGGGTTTGGTGATGAGGAGAAGGTCCTGTTATCCCCGATATCTA
>SNQJ01S0019495.1:109719-125414 GCA_010110895.2 Picea sitchensis | reverse complement strand
CTCTCTCTCTACCCCCCCACCCTCTCGGTCTCACTCTCTCTCCCTCTCACACACTCTCTCTACCCTTTGTTGGGTCTCTATTTTATCATTTTTTCCCGTCATTTAAACCATTCTTTTCACCACATCATTTCACACATTTACTACCATATCCACCATGTTTCTTTGTAAAAATTCCATAATACATCTCAATATGATTAAGTGGTTTATTATCATTTATTTCCTTTAGTTTTACTAAATCAAGAAGAATTATGCTTGGTTTTACTAATGAGGGTTTACACAAAAATTTCCTACAGTCAAAGAGCAAATGACCTTCAAGGTTGACATATTTACGCAACTCCAGGTGAAATTTTAGAACTATGGTTTTTCTCCTAATCCCATTGACATGGTTTTTTGTTGTTCAATTCATACCCATCTCTAGCATGGACACCTCCAACTCATGATTAACATTTCAGTCAAAATCATAAGCATCCAACATGTAGCGATATTTACATGTAAATTCTGGATCGATGAGGACAAATTAGGAGATTCCATGACATGGGTTTTGTGCAGAATGAGGCCAATTGATTTGATAGAGAGAATATTCCCTAAAAAGTGCATGACGTGGACTGTACGTGCATTTCTTTAAAGTGGATTTTCCTGTATTTCCTATTGCATCCTTTTCTAGTCAAACGTTTGCCAAGCGACCAACCAAAGATGGGGTTCGAAGCTGAAGGGATTTTGAACTGATTTCCCACTCAGAAAAGAAAGTAAACAACTTAGGAAATCATATATCTCCTATCTCTTATTCTAAATATGAGTTTTGGTTTTAACTTCTACACATAGAGAGGAACATAATACTATTATGGACATATTTGACTTGGCTATATAATAATCTATAAAAACACAAGTGAGGAGGTGTAAAAGAGAGGAATAATTGGATATTACTCTTGAAGAGTCATTTTGTCACCTTTAATATTTTGCAACTGTTGAATACAAAGAGATTTATGATTCATTCGTGGTGTTAGAGTGTTCTTAATCTACTAAGTTTCATTAGAAAACATATCCTAGGAGCCCCCCCTGGTATGTGTAGTATCTTTGTTAAATATATACAATAGAATTGACTTGTGTCCTCAATTCATTTTTATTTGTGTAATTCTTTTAATCAAAGGAAAGTTTCTGTGATTTCTTGCATACACAAACAATTCCTGTATTTTTTATGAAATTGTAGGAAATTCAGTGTACATAGGAATTCATGTAATTGTCTAAAATGATAGAAAATTATGTAATTCATGTAATCAAATGAAATTTCTGAATTTAGAAGTTAAGTTTGAAATAGGATTATCTTAGTGAGTGATTTTCATTTGAAAGTGTGATAGATTAATTTATCTTCCTTGCAAAGCATTTATTTCCTATACTTTTCATTTAGGTATAAAATCAAAGAATGATTCATAACTTAAGGTGAATCATTTGACTTTACACTATTTGACCAAACAGAGTATGGGTGGAGATCTACACCTAGTGTTTGAATCGGTACTGGATTTTCTACCAATTGAAGGTTAAATAAGTCCCTTAGTCCTGAGAATAACCTTCATTCTCTGAGTTAAACTCTAAAATTCCTTGCTTTAAGCTTGCATTGGATGTATTAGATCCTAGAATTAGAAATGATCAATGCACTAGTCTTGAACATATTGTGTTTACTTCTCATAAGTTTACTTACCCTATATTGATAGGTAAATGCTTCAAAATTTAATCAAAATAAAATAATTGACATTTTGGCGCCATTTTCAGGGACATGCTTAAGGGATTAGAGCATTGGTAGTTTAGTCCTTTGATTTTTTATCCTTTTTTTTTTTGCCAACATTTATGACTTGGAGGAAGAGAAACAATAAGACGCAAAGAAAACCTCACCATATAATTCTTGTAGTGTAACAACTCGACATATTCACTTTAGTGAGTTTCTCCAAGACCTCACCATGATGGTACTGTAAGTGTGTTTCCTTTTATGCAAGTTTTTTTATTCATATTTTTATTTAAGTTTGTTTCATGTGGCGTATTTATTTATAATTTCATTTATTTCTTAGAGAAGTACTTGTTTTTATAACAACCCCCCATATATTAATCCATTCATGAGCATGAACTCTTGAACAACCAGAAGAACTTAAGAATGCTCAGGAAGTTTTTGAGCAACAGAGGATGTGTTGCTACAAGGATTTTCTCAAATCCATGTCCAAAGTTGAGAGTCATTACTAGGGGTGAATTCACATCTCATGAAGCAGTCGAAGAAAAAATGATCCATGAATAGACCCCAAAAGAAAAGGACTTAGAATTTTATTCTAATCCTTATCATCAAGAAGGCAATATCAATGAGTCATGGATAATCTCTAATGAGGAGCAAATACTAGAGCCATAAATTGAAGAGTTTCTTAGATGCTTATCACCGGATTGCTTCTGTACTCAGAAATATGATGATCAATTTTTTGAAGAACTTCATGGAATGACAACTACAACAAATCAAGGAAACAAGGATTATATTGAAGTTTGGTTTCAATCAGTCATTAGTCAGCAATATCACTCCATATTTCAACACTTCTCGACACCATCTCTATAAAAGAAGATGGCCTCTCATATCTTTGTATTCATTAAGGTACACTTTTCATACTTGGATGTGAGTTTAACAAAGATATTGTTGTGTGAATGGATGCACTGGAAGTATTCTTTCACTTGAAAGAGATTTTTCGTTTTCAAGTAAAGCAAGATTGTGTAAATAAATAAATAAATAAAAACTAAAGATAAAAATAGATCTTACTTGTGAAAACTAGGTTATTGGCGAAAATAACCATGGGATCTAATTGAAAACCAGGTTAATGGAAGGTAGAATTCATCAGTGAGTCAGTAAGTCCAATTTCTGGTAATTACAAGAATTGTGAAATTTTTTATACTCTTTTTCAAATGTAAAATTTCAAAGAATTTCATTAAACTAATCACAAATAGAAGTGATCAAAATTCTCATTATCAGTATTTCATTATACTAGTTCAACCATGTCCATCCTTATCCAATAGTTTGTGGTAATTAATATTAAATGTTCTCCAAAGATAGAATTTCTAGTATGTGGAAAAGGGTCAACTTCAAGAAAGGCAGAGCAAGAATAGTTTCTAGACATGCAAATATGTGATTCTACAATATATCATGGTTATAATTCCTCAACAAACAATTAAAGACTCTAGGAAAGCAATGAAATACTCCAAGAAATCAAGTGAATATAGAAAAGATAACAAGCATCATGGATATACTAGCATGAAGATGGAATGATATTCAAGTTGAGTTAAAAATTTGCATCCTTTTTCTTCAAAATAACATTTTAATTTCCTATAGTAGCATGTCAATATATTGTCCAGTAGTCCAACAATGTTTCTTATTTGACATGTCCAATAAGTATGTTCAGAAAAGAAGCAATAAGAGGTCATCATATCAACTTTTTCAGTAGTCCAGAATGCACATCTTCATTAGCCTTCATTATTTTTTAGAATACATAATTTCAGTGTTCTTTTGGTTCCACGATACATATCATTTTCATATTACATTCTCTCTTATGGTTCCTACTTCAGCTTACATCTCCATCAGTACCAATCTAATTTGTTACAAAGGCAAACCTGAGGTAAAATCAAGTTATGATATTTTTAAATTTGTTAAAAAATGTAGGAAATTTTTAATAAGAAACCACTATATCCTATATTTTCATTTTCTTTCATGTTTCCCATTTCCTTTACCACATACACCATCATGTACCATACCAATGTAAAATCACTTCCTTGTCATTTCCATCACAATCCAACATAGTCCAATATGGTACTATTTTGGTTATATCATTTCTCTCATTCAAAGAAATTAAATTACAAATGTGTTCACCTTGACAATATCCAATGTAGACGTTTAAGAGAGACCAATCTAAAGTTTTCCATCATTGCTATCTGTCATAAAAAGTGTCACGAGAAATCTGAATATAAAAGAAGAAAAATAGAGTATATGATGCATTTTGTTCTACAGACATAAGGTACATCAAACAAAGCATTTAAAGTAGAGCCAACAAAGAATAACACTCAACTCATTGAACATATGTTTTCTATACCTTAGCACATTGAACTTATTGTACTTATATTTGATTGAATTGATTGATATACAAGTATATTCAGCTAGCAAGCATAGTTAAAATCATATTAGCTCAACTCTTGATCAAAGCTACAATCAATGCCATTTTTCCATAAACAGGGCATAAATTGATTTGTTGATATATCCCAAATCATGAACTCATTGGCCATGAAATTTGGAGCATAAATGTATCAAGGTATGATGTATAAACACAACAATTTTCAAGTAAACCAAGTTTATATTTTTCAATAAATTGGCCACCGTCACCTTCAACCATTTTTTTCTCAAAATTTATGCATCTATTGGCTACCATTTTTGGTGAGGAGAAGCATAGGCGTGATACCAACAACCTCACCATATTTCATAGAAAACCAATTCGAAGTTTGAGAGATAATGGCTAGACAAGACTACTACAACAAGTAGGTTACTGGAATTTGGGTAACAAAATATTTCAACATTCAATTCAGTTAAAATGGATCAATTGTGAAGTCATTAGTTCTTTTTCACAAGGAAATGAAAACCCTTAGGCACGGGGGAGATGTTGTCTATCTACTTTTTCATTTTTTTTCCATCATGAAGAATTAGATATTGCTCCTGAAGAGTCATTTTGTAACCAGTAAAATTTTGCAACTGCTAAATATGAAGAGCTTTATGATCCATTCATGGTGTTAGAATGTTCTTAATCTTTTGAGTTTCATTAGGAAACATATCCCAGGAGGCCCCCCTGGTATGTGTTGTATCTTTGTTAAATATTTACAAAATAATTGAGTTGTGTGTGCAATTTCTTTTTGTTTATGCAATTCCTGTAATCAAAGGCTAGTTTCTGTGATTTCTTGCATACATAGAAAAATCATGTAATTTTCTAAAATTGCAGGAAATTCATTGTATAAAGGAATTCTTGTAATTGTCTAAAATTACAAGAAATTGTATAATTCCTATAATCACATGCAATTTCTGAATTTAGCAGTTAATATTGAAAGAGGATTATCTCAGTGAGTGATTTTCATTTAAGAGTGTGATAGATTAATTTATCTTCCTTGCATTCCTATACTTTTCATTTAAGTTTAAAATCAGAGCATGACTCATAACTTAAGGTGACTCATTTGACTTTACATTATTTGACTAAATGGAGTATGAGTACATATATACACTTAGTGTTTGAATAATTATTGGTGTTTCTACCAATTGAAGGTTAAATAAGTCCCTCAGTATTGAGAATAATATTCAGTCCCTGAGTTAAACTCTAAAATTCCATGATTTAATGTTGCATTAGATGTATTAGTTCCTAGAAGTATAAATTATCAATGCACTAGTCTTGCACATATTGTGTTTTCATCTCGTAATTTTACTTACCTTTTGTTTCAAGCACTACAACCCTCCATTCTCTTGCAACCTACTTGCAAAAATCCTCCAAGAAAATTGAGCCCCTTTATTTTTGGATTTGAAAAATTTTCGACCTATATCTTCTTGATGGTTGTTGGTGTAGAATTGATCAAAACAGGGTCCTTCTCAGGTTACCAACAAAAGGTACCGAAGTACTCTAGAGAACTGGCATTTTTATATTCCTTGAATGCAAGAAGTCTCACTTGAAGCACAAACAAGACGAGGGAAATAGGGAAGGGTAAGAATAATACTTAGACAAATCCATACAGTCTCAAGATCACTGTTATTCTTGAACAAGATATATTAAACCCATAATTGTCTAAACACTCCTAACCCATGTTAAAGAAAAAATATTTGTGTTGCATTCATAAAGAAGCTATATCCAATTAAGGAGATCTGACATAAATATAATACAAAGAAACATTCAAGATAATATGAAGCTAAACAGACACAATAATTTCAAAAATTGGGTCTCTCATTGTATTAACATCATATGGTTCTTCTCAATTACACGATTCGCCTAAGTTACAGACACAACTCGATCATGCCAAAGCTAACATCAAAACTCTATGCTACGGAGAACAAGGTTAACCCGAACCCTTTCTCTTTCAACATTACAACATGAAATGACTTTGTTACAGCCTTGGTCTGGTTCCAAACCCGAACTCTAGAACTCTAGCTAACATTTACCCAAAATGGACAATAACAACTGACTAGCGAGGATCAACAACTATCTGAATTACATCTCCATCTGAACCCTTTACAATCATATTCATCCTATATATATAAGCCAATTGGGATCTTTAGGTTTGAGACTTCACATGATTTCTTTTATTTTTTTGTTGTAAATTCTTTCTTCATGTTGGTGTTGCGTTGTCCTTCCAACCGTTTTTAGTTTCTTTCCTCATTTCATTGTCCAGCCCCTGTGTGACTTGTGAAACTTCTATTTACCAAAATTGTGATTGTATCATTCCTTGTGAAACTTCTATCAATAAAACGAAGGTCCCAACAATGGTTAATTCTCCCATTCCAAGAATGCTCTTCAAGCTTCACATTTCAATCAATTTTTTTCCTCTCAATTTAGGACACTTTGAAAATATTAAGTCAAATCCTTGAGTTTTTGCGTGAGTTAATATAAACTCCTCCATTGTACATTGGAGGAGTTACTACTAAATCCTCTAATGTACATTGGATGAGTTCCCTCCAACCTTTTCGATGGCCATTGGAGAACTTCTTATTGTCTCCTCCTAAAAGGATTTCCAATTGATTTCATCGGAACAATTGGCAGCTTCCCCACCCCCCTCCTGTGATAACATATGGACATTCTTCGTGTCAAGTCCTCCAATGCACATCAGGGATTTTCCCATGAAGTCCTCTGATGCACACTGGAGTAATTTCAAATAACCTCAACATTTGGGGTCCAACGTCACTTTCACACATTTAATGCACCAGAAGCTTATAAAAGAAGTCTCCTTCCCCTGTTTTTTTTCATTCATTCGCTAAGAGATTGAGGAAAGAGGTAACGTATAGGAGAAAATAAATCAAAGGCATGAGTGAAACCATGCCAATTACAATTTTCCAAGTGTCCATGAATGTCAGATAAGACCTAATCCGACCTTCCCTTTCTTTAGTTAATCTTTCTAGGGTTAGGTTTTTTCTTGTTATTTTTTTTTTCCCATTCTTACCTATATTAACCTCATTCCTCAGACTAGACATCCTAAAACCATTGCATCAAAAACATTCTGACTTGGTCCCATGACCTAGCTCTACTTCACTCGTGATGTTTTAACCCTTCCCGTTAAAACCCCTGATGGTCCCATATGTTGATTTTGCCCAGTCCTTTGATAATCAAATGATACATACTTTGCCCCCCACAAGTGAAAATATTGGCCCTCCAAAGAGAGAACACTCTATGGTTGTGACCATCAGAGAGGCCAGAGATTTGAATACAATTCTAGACGCCTCAAAATTTATTAATTTGTTCAAGAATTAGAAAAATGTCAAGGATTCACCTCGTAAGCCAACAACCTTTGATTTAATCCCCCTATACCTTCAGAGAAATTAACAACAACTCCCCCGACACACTAAGTCAATCATTGACAATGTTAATGTCAACCTCTCTGATTTTCACATTAAACTTTTGAAGTACTTCACATTAACTCCTCCAATACATCAGAGGATTTTATATCAACTCCTCCAATACATCGGAGGAGTTTATATCAACTTCTCCAATACATTGGAGGAATTAAGAGTAACTTTTTAGACTCTTCATGTGTCCCCCTCTTCATCAAAAAACTTGACATGAATTATCTGATCATTTTAGAGGATTTGTTATAAACATTGTTGGTCCCATCGACGATCTTCCCATCAACTCGCCCAATAAAAACTTTATCGAGACTTTATCTCCAACTCCGTCGATGCATACATTAAACTATTGGAGTAGTTAATACCAACTCCTTTGAATAATAACAAAAGCTAGTATCAAGCATCTATAAAGCACAACAATAGAGACATGGATTGATGGGAGCCATAAATATTGAACAAATTTAGAAGGAAACTCCCACAACACCAACATGAATGGAAATCACTTTGGGAAACATGATAGGATGCCCTATGCGATCAAGGCGTACAAGTATTTCTTGATGGTAACAAGGATACCGATTTCTTAAATAAGTAGAGTGAAATAATGAATACAACAAGTGTTCTAAGTCTATATTAGATTTTATGGAGTCTAGATCATTCATAACACCAGTAGTGAAACAAGATCCCTATTAAACATCAATTCTTATCTTCTTTTCGAGATGCGAAGTTTGTTCTTAAGGGATTCAAAGACATTATTGGGATATGTTATTTGGTTAGAAACCTTAAACCTTCCCCTGTAATTGATTTTTTTTTAATGGTTAGAAAGTGGGTGAAAAAATTGATGCCATTACGGTGGCCATGACACTAAGGAACTATTATTCAAGTGAGGTTGAAAGTTTTATTCCATGGAAGGAAAGGATCCACTGCAACGAGAGTATTGGAAAAGAAAAAAAGGTCTAGATACGAAAAGAGTTTGGCAAACTTGTCCAGTGCTTATGCAGGATAAACCCTCAATGTTATTCAATGCCTATCCTCTAGGCATAGATTTCCACATTTTAATGCATCCCCTAATCAAAACAAAACCAAACCACACACATTTCCTTTGAATTCTCAAAATATAACTTCTCCAACGCTAGAACCGGGATGGAGTTCCCATGAAGTCCTAGGAATAAATCAGTGGCCAACGAGGGCCTCTTTCGTACCATTAAATCAATGGGGTAAGGAGGACATAATTTCCATCCATTAATTCTCGAAATCTTTCTCTTCACTACTTTCACTACTCTGGTTTGTTTGTTTGGCCTACAAAACTCTCGGGTTATAATTGAAAAGAAGAATAAGATTTATGCCTATGATGAAATTAGCTATCCAAGATTCTCTAAGAAGCTTCATGACCTTACCTATATGTCAAGAATTTGCAATCCCCTCGCGTGCTATGGCATAGGAGACAGGGTACCCCAAAACCCAATTTCGACAAGAATTTCAAAGCAATTCATTCCTATAATTTTATTTTCCCTAAATTACAATTTATAAGTGAAACTGGATGTCTGAATTGATCCACAAAACCTAAATTTATATTTAAACAATAAAAATATCCAATTTCAATCCTATGGGATATCGATTACAACTTTTCAATACTAAATTATTATTTTTGAAACTCTGGCCCTTTTTAATTTCTTTTTATGGTGCTTGGGACATTGATCCCCAAATTCCAAGGAATTGATCTATAAGAAAGAAATAGAGATGTGAGTTGTTAATCCCAAAATTGCAATTTACTTCAGTCTTGATATTAAATTTAGCTCACTGAGTTAGAACAATAACCAATTAAGGAACAGAGGTAACTATGTGACCACATCAATCTCACCGTTGTTCACATTAAAAAATACAGTAAGAGATAGATCTTAATGTCTAATATGCAAGGAGAACTTGGAGCAGAGGATCAGTGAGTAATTGATTAACCTCTCCAATGATTTAAATTAAAATATGCCTAGCGAAAGGTTTACAAAATAAAAAATGAATTTAAATATTAAAGCATGACAAAAATATTTTTTAGACCACAAGTAAAAGAAAGTCTCGTATATTTTAGACTACTATCCTGAAACTTTAAAATAAAACCAAGAATGCCCCATTTCATGGAACCCATTTAAGGCCAATTCGAAAACAACGGTGACTAATTACTAATTTGAGGAAGCTTTGATTCCCAAAGAAAGAAGGAAGGATCTTGGGAAGGGATCTAAAGAACATGTTGGTTTTAATGCTCAAAATTCAACAACACAAGAACAATTTGATTTTCAACACTGGAAAATATGAGCAAATCCCTACCTCCTGCAATGTGTCCCTCTAACAAGATGACTATCATAGTCATCTACCTCCCTACCTGAAATAGTTTAAGGCCTTAAGTGAATCAAAATCTGCCAAATGTTTTAGAGAATTAGGACGCCTCTGTCTGGGACACATTCGAGGGATTCCTAGAAGAACTTGGGTAATGTCCTTCCCATATTTCGTTGTGAGACTCGAATCCCCACAGTATGCAATGACCCATCTGTTACCCATTTCAGTTTAGCCAATAAAAAAAAAAACTTGAGACCCACAAACCACATTTTCATCAATTCCTTGGATTCTTCTAACTTCGAATCTCTAAACATGGAATGAAATAATCATTCCTTGCATGTATAAAAAATCTATGATTGTTGGCAACGTGGAAAGTTTCATGCTAAATTGTTATTTAAAAAAATAAAATTAATAGATACTCCAAATCCCGTCAATCTCTACTTAAATTGTAAAACAAATATTTACATGGTAATCACAAGGAATCTAAATAAGAGAGATCTATGTTTAATTCCATGCACACCACAACATAATTTCATCAAATACTTGTATCCACGGTGACCATTAAACTTAATCAATTCAACCAAATCAAAATATATGTTTGCACATTGCAATAAATATTTTCTACTTGGGAAGGTCCATAGTCCTTAAGAGTAGAACCTAAGCTCTAATACCATATGTAATGGCCCAACTAACCATTAATACTCTAAGCCATAAATACAATTCCATTTATATAAAATAAAAAATGAAAAACCATAACACTGATAACAACTAATTGCATATGATCATAAATGAACGATATATAAGAATGACGAAGATCATACCTAAGAATGAAGACCCTGAATTATTTTTAAATCAATGCTCGTTGAACTGTTGCAGTCCATGATTGATTTCACTGACCGTAAAAACAATGTGGGAGATGAATCCCCACCCAACCAACCCATCATTCTATTCAACTAAGAGCCCTCGAGCCCTCAAACAACTATCTCTTCCAATGTCAAATTCTTACTTCCCGAGAATTCCTCAAATCTCGAAAACCGGAGATACCTTCCACCCATTTCCTCTTATATTAAATAGAAGTCCTTATTCCATGAATGAAAAATAAACCTCATGCATAGGTTCCACTTATCATCATACAAAATTTCCTTTTCTCATCTATTTAATGATGTTGTCATTGATGTCAAAGTCAATTATTGGTGATCAACATGAAAAAGCCTATGGGTTTACTTGAAGGATTCTCCAAAGTGGTCCCCTTAGGGTGTATCTTTAAGCATGGCGCTCATGGGAAGAAACTTTTAAGAATCTCTAAAACTAAGTGAAGAAGCCTATAGATGTCAAAGATAAATATTGCAATATGGAGATTGTTGAAAGTATTATTTATGGTCAGTTTGGATACCCTATATTTGAGGGATTTTTTACCCTACATAACTAACTCAAATGGAATCACAAGTTACATGGCTGGAAATATTATTTTGACATATTTCCAATGGTATATGGAATTCCCTATAACTCTCTAGGAATGAGGAGATATGAATTTTTTTTTCCGACAACCCAGCTAGAAGATTGAAGATAGTTTAGCTAGGTCGGCCCAAAAACTAAAAATAGGGATAGAACTACTATAAATACAGGATGGATTTTCACATTTTTAGTGTATCCAAGCTTGTGATATCCTAGAAAAAGTTTTGTAGTGAAGGAACTAGGAGGATAAGGAGCTCTTATGAAGGATAGTTTCTAGTCTTATGGTGATGTTTTAATCATTTCCATGGGTTCGTTGTAGTATGGAAGGTTAATTATTTGCACATGGTTCTGTGTGGTTGTTGGGGTTTATGTGTGGACCCATGTGGACCCATTTTGATGATGATGATGATGATGATGTATCAATGATAGTGATAGAGACAATAACAATGGCAGTGACAGTTTATGTGGACTCAGTTTGATGATAATGATGTATCAATGATAGTGACAGAGACAGTGACAATGATAGTGACAACGACAATTATCGGTTGATTCTTTTATATATATATATTTGAGGGTGGAAGGAAGGGGCAAGGAAAGGGGGTTGGAGCCTCCTTCCAGTTGGAGCTGGATAATATAGGGAGTTGTAGCTTCCTTCAGGTTGGAGCCTATAAATTAGGGGTTTAAGCCTCCTTCTAGTTGGAGCTAGAGAATCTTGGAAGTTGTAGCTTCCTATGAATGTGATTTTTTTATTATATAAAAAAATTACGTGGATTTCCACATAAGTTTGTTGTGCACTGTGTACTTCTTCGACTACTATTTACTATATCTTGGGATGCATTTATTTGATTGAAAAGTTAAATTTTTAAAAGTGATAAATTGTACTTTATACCAATTAATCTCCCCTGTTAGTATCAACAATTGGAATCATATTAGGTTACCTTCAGAATAGTCTAATCACTTGAAGGAAGATGGTGAGAAAAAACAGAAGGCCACATTCCAAATGGGATTCCACCATTTTATGGAAACAATTATTCATACTGGAGAAACATAATTCAAACCTACTTGACAACTTTAGGAGAGGATATCTGGCTCTTAGTTTTCAATGGCTATAAATTTCCAAAGAATACTCTAACTGATCATAATGGGAAGAAAATAATGAGTTGTAATTCAAAGGCTAGGCATGTTATCATAAGTGGATTGACATCAACTGTTTCTAGCAAGGTGATGGGTTGCAACACAACTAAATAGGTTGATGGGTTGCAACACAACTAAATGGGTTGCAACACAACTAAATAGGGTAGCAACACAACTAAATCGTGAGGACGAACCCTATGCATGTGTCCATTTTGAAGCAATTCTGAGCACTTTGATTTTTGAGCATATTTTGATCCCCTGGATCACTCCTCCCCATTGGGAAGCTTTTGGACCTCCAAAATATTACTTTGAGTCTATCTGAATATGAGGGTATAGTTCCCTCACCTTTCCAACCTCAATCCACTTGGACTTCCTTGGATTTGTGCCTTTAAGACCAACTCAAAGGTATTCCACATTCCCTCGTTTTGAAGTTCTTATCCTCCTGTCAAGTATTGTGTCTTCATGCAGTTTTGAAAAATATTTTGGTGATAAATCATCTATAGAAGGAATTTGAACATGCTCTCCTTGATCATCAATCAAATGAGGCTCATACAATATAAAATTCTCAACATTGACAACAGCATACATTTGCATATAAGGAGGCAAATCCAGACGAAAGACATTGTTACCAATCTTTTCAAGAATATTGAAAGGTCCATATCTAATTGGTTTCAGTTTTTTACCTTCTCCTTTAAGCCTCTCTTTGCTAATGTAAATCCAAACTTCATCTCCAACTTGGAAACTTTGATCAACACGATACTTGTCATGTCTTTTCTTGTACTTGGCTTGGCTCTTTTCCAACTATTCTTGTACCATTTTATGCACCAACTGAATTTGTTCAATGAACTTCTTTTCCCTATCAATGTCATATTGACCATCAATAGAAATTTATTTCCCAAAGATAAAATCTAAAGGAGATTTTGTCAAATAACCAAAACATGCCTCAAATGGAGATGTTTGAGTTGAAGAGTGCTTAGCCCAGTTGTAAACATGTTGAATGTAGTGTAGGTGCTCATCCCAAAGCTTAGGATGCTTGTTGCAATAACCACGAAGAAGATACATTATTTTTCTATTAGCCACTTTTGTTTGACCATTGGTTTGTGGATGAAAAGTTGTGCTCTTTTTCAGCTTGGTATCCATGAGTGCCCATAAACTTGACCAAAAGTTCCCAATAAATCGAGAATCTCGATTAGAAATAATGGATTTAGGCAACCCAAAATGTACCCAAACACGCTGAAAGAACATATGTGTCATTTTCTCAGTTGTAACCTGCTTCTTACAAGGCATCAAAATACACATTTTTCCAAAATGATCAACCACAACATAAAGATAATCATGAGTGTTTTTAGACATAGGTAGACCTCCTACAAATTCCATGGAAATGCTTTCCCAAGGACGAGAAGGAACCTGAAGTGGAGTATAAAGACCCAACTTTCTATTGCTAGGCTTTCTTGTAGAACATAAAGAACATCCTCTTACATATCTTGAAACACTTTCATTCATTTTAGGACAATAGAAATACCTTTTCAAATTAGCCATTGTCTTGCTTACGCCAAAGTGGTCAACAACAAGAGAAGAATGAGCTTCCCTTATGATGTTGACTCTTTCACCCTGTGGAATACATAGCTTGCCAAGATGATACAAAAGCTTATCATGCACATGGTAATCCAATTCCTCAACTTGGTTAGAATGACACAAAGTTGCATATACCTCTTTAAAATCAACATCTAAAGCATATTGTTCAACATAGCTCTCATGCACGATATAATTATGCTTAAGAATAACTGAAGAACTAACAATAGGCCTAGAAAGCATATCATCAACTTTTTTATAAATTCATTTTTTATACCTTATAACCAAGTGGATCTTTTTTAGAAAACCCATCCATCTGAAGTGCCTTTCTTGTTGTATATTTGTTTGTGATTGTACGTATTGCAATGGTTGATTATCTGTGTGAATGATTGTTTCTTTTCCCAACAAATGATGTTTCCATTTTTTCACACTTTGCACCAATGCATACAACTCCTTACCATAAGTAGGATAGTTAATCACAACACCATTAAAAGTTTCAGAATGAAAACAAATGGGCTTACCATGTTGCAACAAGACTACTCCCATTGCATAATTTCTTGCATCTGTTTGGATCTCAAATGGTTGTCTCAAATTTGGAAGTTCAAGAACTAGAGCTAAACTAATCTTCTCCTTCAATGCATCAAATGTTTTTTGTTGCTTGCCTCCCCATTGGAAAACTTGTTTGATGCTTGTCACTGCATGTAATGGAGATGTAATTGAAGAGAAGTTAGCAATGAAATTTCTCCAATATTTGGTTGCTCCCAAAAATCTTCTTACCTCTGTCACATTGTTGGGCTTTGGCCAATCCAAAATAACTTTGACCTTGGAAGGATCAATTTTTCAGTTCTCCTCCTCCAACAATATGTCCCAAGTAAACAAGTGAGGTCTTTCCAAACTCACATTTAGACATATTCAAAAAAAAAAATTCTTTCTTTAGGACATACATAACTTGCTTTACATGCATAAAATGATCTTCACAATATTTTCTAAATATCAAAATGTCATCCAAGTAGACAATCACACAATCATCAATAAAAGGTTTTAAAACATCATTCATGACTCTCATGAATGTAGCAGGAGCATTGCAAAGTCCAAATGGCATTACCATCCACTGAAACAAACCTTGCTTTGTTTTGAAAGTTGTCTTCCAAGTGTCTCCTTCAACAATCCTAATATGATGATATCCACTTCTCAAATCCAATTTAGTAAAATACTTAGCATGTTTCAATTGATCAATAAAATCATCATTTCTTGGAAGAGGATAATGATTATTTACCGTAATCTTGTTCAAGGCCCCAAAATCTACACACATGCGCCATGTACCATCTTTCTTTGGCACTAAAACAATTGATGATCTACATGACGATGTGCTTGGCATGATGACCCATTTGTAAAGCAATTATCGGATTTGTTTTTTAATTTCAACATTCTCCATGACTGACATCCTGTACATACCAATGTTTGGAAGAGAACAATCTTGTTGTAATTGTATCTCATGTTGGATATCCCTTTTTGGAGGAAATCCCTTTGGTTCCTGAAATATTGGTTAACAACCTCATATAAATCATATTTCAACTTTGAATCACAACCTTGGAAAGCTTCTTTTTCAACATTG
>SNQJ01S0019495.1:86949-109669 GCA_010110895.2 Picea sitchensis | reverse complement strand
TTTCAACATTGTCTTTGGGTTTGATCATCAAGAGGACAAAATTCTTACTAGCATTGACTAATCTATTCATTTGTCTCGCATTTACAAGTGACAAATTCAACTTCTTTGTATTTTCTCTAACAATGTACTCAACTCCATTTTTAAACAAATGATACTTGTTCTCATGATGATGAAAGATGGCTCTCCTATCATATAAGTATGGGCTTACCAACACAATACCACAGATATCCAAAGGAACAACATCAAGCTCTACCTCATCTATAAAATTTGCAATGATGACAAATCCAAGTTTACACATTCTTGTCACATGCAATTTGGCATTGTCATATATCCATCCTAGAGGGTATGTTTTAGGATGTGGATTAGTTTCCAATTTTAGTTTCTTGACAGTGTCTTCAAATATGAGGTTTTCTTGAGATCCAGTATCAAAAAGAGTATCTATCTTGGTATGATTTGAAATCACCCTTATGTGGAAAAGCTCTATCCTTTCTTTTTCATGTTGAGTTTCATTGAGGCTATTACTACTTGAAGAACTAGTACTTGCAATAGAATCCTTACCTTAAAAACCCATGGTTGTAATGTTTGTTTCATCACCCGAATCAGAGCCTAAATCATGTTGTACGGTTGCAATAGTCTTTGGTTTCCCCTTATGGCTGAACTTTTTGGGTCTCTTTTCAGGATGAAGTTTCCAACAATGGTCTTCATCATGGCCATCTTTTGAACAGTGTTTACATGTGAGTTTCTCTCCCTGTTTCTTGACTGAAGCATTCTTTCTTCCATTTCCCTTGAACTTCTTCTATCCTTTGTCTCCATAAACAAAAGGTTTCCTACTACGTTCATTCCTCCCTCTTTCTTCCAAATGAGTTGCATGTACACAAACTTCATCTAGACTTGTAGAGTTAAACATAAGTATTGTGTGCCTCAAGTAGTTATGCAATCATCCAATATATTTGAGTAAAGTTTTTTGAGAAGAAAAATCTATACCCAAAATCAAAGCTCTTCTTCTAAATTCTTGAGTGTATCTTTGAAAACTTTTCCCTTTAGCTTGTCTAAAGTTTTTCCAATCCATAATAGATTTTTGCATGTATGCTAATGGATAAAATTGTCTTTTAAGTGCAACAATAAAATAATTCCAAAAGGATAAAACTTTACCATGTTTCTTCATGTCCTCTTGAGTTTTGGATTCCCACCAATTGAGTGTTGCACTGTCCAATCTTAAAGAAGAAAGATGAATCTTAGTTTCATCATCTTTGATCCTTTGTATCCTACAATACACTTCAATCTGACGAATCCAGTTATCCAATTTCTCAGCATTTACTTCTCCATTGTACATAGGCAATTCAAACTTAATATCAAGCTTAAGAAAAGGAGTTTGTAGAGGAGTTTTACCATGTTCTTTGGAGAATTTGGAGGTGGTTGTGAAATGGCAGAAGAGGTGGAAGATGGAGCTGAAGGAGGTGGATAATCTCCATTCCCTCAATTTCCCTTTGTAGTTTTATCACCACTATCTCCATTACCCTTTGGAGGGTTTGAGATTTCACCGTGCAATCTTTCATTTCTTTCTTTAAATAAAAATTTCACCATCTCTGTCATATCATGGAAAGATTTTCTTAAAGTTTCATCCTTTGAAGGAACAGTTTCATGACTCTCCTCATGAGCCATACTTGGTGAATATCTCCTTGAAGCTTCAGGTGATTGGGTAGTTCTCCTTCTTAACGGTTGAGAACTTGGCTCTACAAGTTGGCCTTCTCCTCTTGTGAGCTTCAACCTTGTAAGAATAAAAAAACAAACACTTGCAAACAATCAAACCTTCAAAAACCTATGCTCTGATACCAACTTGATCTGAAAATGTAAAGGCTTGAATCTTTTTAAAATTGCAAGTGAAATGGTCTGTGCTTGGGTAATAGGATCAAGTTACTAACACTTAAAGATTAATGAGTTTTTTTTACTTAATCATAAGAAACATAAACAGTCATAAAAAACCATCATAATACACACATTAACACAGAAAAATGATAAAGGACTTCACTTGGGCTACATCTCCTGGTCCAACTTCCATTGGATCTTTTTCATTAATACTCAAAGTGTCAAAATCAGTGCTTTACAATGCTGATAAAGAGAAATGGATGGATTCAATGGCTCCATAACGTCCAAAACCCCTATTTGGGCTCTTCTTGCACCTGGTTTGGCCAAAAAATGAGTTGGAATCACTCCCTGGAAGTTTCTCCAAATTCTTTGTTGTCTCGCTCACCAAAACGTACCCAAACTAACTGAACCTAGCTCATGAAAATTTTTTGTGCCAAAAACCCATCGCATGCACCTTCCCACAAAATCGAGCATTTTTTCATACCGTTAGCGTGATTAGCACCCCCAAGGGAGGAGGTGTTGGTCACATGCATCCTAGGTGTCTAGGGCCTAGGCGCTAAACCCAACACCCATTGCACGGTTGAACGAGGGCTTGAAAAGTGTCCATGGAGTATGGTGTTTGACCATTTGGAGGTGAGTTTTTAAAACCCTTTGCGATTTTGGAGAGTGGTCAAATGGTGGAAAAAACATACAAACGGGGGATGGGGCTAAGCCCCAGCCCAAACCCTGTCGAACATACCATATCACAAACATAATAATTAACCAAACCATGTAGTGTTAAGAAATAAACTACGGGTGGGCTGGTAGCCCGGCCCCTGCCAAAAATTCCACATCCCCGGAGGTCGCGGGTTCCAACCCCCGCGAACACCAAAC
The DNA here is from genome assembly GCA_010110895.2 of Picea sitchensis. NCBI lineage: Eukaryota > Viridiplantae > Streptophyta > Pinopsida > Pinales > Pinaceae > Picea > Picea sitchensis. The sequence goes on along the minus strand of SNQJ01S0019495.1, from coordinate 106,930 downwards.
CAACTTTTAAGCTATGAAGGGGGTGCCACTTGGAAGCCCATGTCTAGGCCACATGGAACCATTCTATTGGTCCTCAAACTGCCATGCAATCAATTTCCAACTCAACAGCTGACATGTGTCACCATTTGACAAGTCCAACTCAGTTGCCACATCAACCTTTGCCACGTCACCTCTGCCACGTGTCGGTACGACCACCTACCATGTGTCAAGTATGGACATGCCACGTCAGTAGTATGTCCATGCCACATCATCATCTCTGCACAGTCAACAGTCCATGTCACCTTGCCACATGTCAGTACAGTCAGGTGCCATGTAAGGAGTACGTACATGCCACGTGAACACTGTATAGACTCTACAGTCAACAAAAGTTTGCTTGTTTGGAAAATCAAACAGAATGCGATATCTCACTCATACGACGTCTGTTTGAACCCATTCAAGTTGTGTTGGGATCGTGAGGATGAGGCCTATGCATGTGTCTAATTTGAAGCAATTTCGACCACTTTGAGTTTTGAGCATATTTTCATCCCCTAGATCAATGGAGGACAATCGTTCTTTAGATGAAAGTGGTGGAAAAGAAAGGGATGTAAGGGATTTTTTATTCATAACTCAAGAAACTTAGAATTATGACCACATAAATTATGAAACAGATGAAATCAATTCTGAACAAGAATTTGATGCAGGGACCAAAGGAATAAACATTGAATCTTTTCGGGGAAGCAAAGACATCACAGAAAGTGAATAGGAAGATGAAGAGAATATTGAAACATTGAATCATGCTGAAGAAGAAAATATCAAGATCAGAAACAAAAATAGAGAGTTAAGAGATGAATTGAAAAATTATGAAGAAGAGAATCATGAGCTTGAAAAGACAATTAAAAACTTGAAGGAGCATTTAGATAAGAATACTAAAGATCATGAGAAATTTAAAGTAGAATTAGATCACACAAGAAAAGAGATAATGTTGAAAAGGGAAAAGTTGAAGAAATTTGAAAGAAGTATTGAAACGTTAGATGAAATTCTTAGTAAACAAAGATCACCTACCAATAATACAAGACTTGGATATGACAACAATTTGACGACAGTAGACACAGACAAAACATACAAGGAAGATGAAGGAAATTCTAGAAACTATGCAAATTAGTTAAGAAGTGGAATAAATAAACAAAAGGGAGTTAAAGAAAAACAAGAACATGACACCTCTAGATGGAACAGAAGATCAAAATTTAGAAGGGCTGAGACCCCAAGAAGGTCCTTTTCTACCATGTCTGAGAATATTTTTCATAGACATTGTTATACTTGTAGAAACTTTGGACACAAAGAAGTTCATTGTAAAATCAATGCAAGAAACAAATATATGAGAAACATAAATGATTATGGATATCCAAAGGAAAATCGTGTAAATAGTAGATCTAGAAATGCTCATGGATTTGTCAACAAAAATTACAATCCATTTGATCCACTTATGAATCGGAACATTGTATGCTACAAATGTAATAATCTTGGTCACAAATCAGGAGATTGCATAGATATGAAAGAAGATGCCCCTATCATAAAACCAAATACAATATGGAAAAGAAAAGAGAACCCAAACAAGGAAGAGTGTCAATTAACACTGCTCGCTGAAAATAAAGAAGACGAATGGTACATAGACAGTGGGTGCTCAACACACATGATTGGAGACAAAAACAAATTCATTAGCTTAAAGAAAATAAAAAATGGCAGTGTTGCATTTGGAAATGAATCCTCTATCAAAATACTTGGAAAAGGTGTAGTGAGTCTTGGAAGTGAAAATGTAAAAGAAACAAATGTCTTACTGGTTGAATCCATGGTTTATGGATTGGGTAGATCAATCCAAGCCCGGTTCAATTGTAAAGGCCAAGAAAATCCCCCCTTGTGACAAGCAGGTGATATTTGTTCCTCACAAGATCGAAGACTTTGGCGATGGGAGCACCTTCCCAGATATTCATATCTCCCAAGATTTGGGTGAGTCTTTACTACATGCTCCCTGAACTTATTAATGGTGATCATTACAATTGTTCTTATTTAGGCAATGTCGAATATGCCCATGAGAATATGCATGGGAAACATTATGCAAGGAAACTCTTTGATAAATCCAAAGCAAAGGGCTATGGAAACATTTTTTTTCCTTATCTACTGTCGTCAGTGCTTCTGGACACAATGGATTGTGCAAGGAAGCCATTGGTTTCTTTGAATCAATGAATAGGTCTGGCTCTAAGAAAAACCATTTTTCTTATAATGTTGTTATTGATCATTTTGTTGTGAAAAATAAGGTAGTAGAATTTATTTATGTTGCAAAGGGAATTCTAGTGTATATACCTTTTGTTAAGGATCTATATGAAAGGCCCACTTTCATAAAGTAGAAACTCATGAAGTGTGATTATCCACGTACTAGAGGAGAAGCTAAAGAAAGTGTTTTGGTTTTGCATCATCAGGATGCTAATATGAATTTTGGATCATGAAAATCAAATAAGATTTTAGATCATCTCGAGAGTGTGCTTGCAAATGAGCCTGTCAAGGTCAAAAGTGGCCAACATATTGTTGAAATTAGACCCTGTGTTGGTAAGGGTTTAAAAGTCAATATGTTGTAGACAGTTTGAAAATGCATGGTCTTGACATTTGTATTGATTCAAAGGGTCATTATCTATCAAGTGATTATATAAAATAATTTGAAGTTGTTTGGAATGGTCATGTGGGTCTCATATTGTTAAGGGAGTTGAGTCAAGTTGCATATTCCTAGTTTAATAAGTCATCATGATTTTTTTCAAAAACGTCATGCAAAAATTGATGGCTTGAGAAATTGGAGGTGCATGTTGGGTGTTACCCGACACCTCAATTCTTGAAAATAGAGAGTATGTCATTGCAAGTCTGTGTGGAAGAAAAGTTAGGTTTCCATTATAGTGACATTTAGTTAGGTCAAATATTGTCACAATTTTGTGTTTGTGTTGGAACTGACCATTCTAACAATAGAAAAGTTTTGTTTGTAGGAATCATTAAGTACTAGACATTATGAAGACAAAATCATGATGAAGTGCAACAAGAAAGAAAATAAGAAGATGGAAGTAGAAGACAAAGATGATTGGTGAAGGATAAAGAAGACTCCATATGAAGAGGTTAAACATAAGGTATGCACGGTGATGATATGCAACTAGAATATGTAATGGGCTTGTTGGGAATTTAGTAAATTATTTTGAATGCTTGGTGTACCTGAGATGAAATGTTGTAATGATGCATAAGTATTATAGGGAGTGCATGATTGGTTGTACTTGACACCCCATAGGTTTTTGGTTCAAGATGTAAATATTTGTCATAAGCAAGTTGATTTCCCCATGTGTTTTGTAATCCCTTGAGTCAGGCCAACATGGATTAGTGTGGTAGCACATATAATCATGTAGCATGTAACCCTCTTATGCATAGAGTGGATGTGGATTAAAGATGTATAATGAACCACTAGGGTAGGTACGAGGGTGGTAGGTGTACTCATATCTAATCTTGATGGTGAGTCAGAGAAGTTGAATCTTCGATCAAAGGGGGGAATGTGAGATGAAGTAATCTCATAATGTGAGTTAAATGGGACAAGTTATAAGATAATGTGTTGATGAACCATGTAGGTGAAAATGATTCCTAAAGAACTAGAATGTAGAATGGATGGTACCCATATATCTCGGTAGATGGATTTCTTTTTATATGAACATCAATGATCAATTGTTTGCATGTGTGAGAGGAAGAAGTAGTTCAAGTTAATAATTTTTGTGCATGTACAAAACAATGAAGCTCATACTGAAGAAATCCCAAGTGAGTCTATGCACTATAAATTAGTTTCCTGATCATGGAGGTATGTGTTCATCCAAAACCATTTGTGTGTGAGGTTTGTGGTCAGTTGAAATCATTTGTGTGTGAGGTTGATGGTTAGCCAAAACCATTTGTATGTGAAGTTTGTGATCAGCTAGAAACCACTTGGTGTGATGGTTCATGGTCATACAAAACAACTTGAGAATTGTAATGGTTAGGGGTAAGCCGTAAAATCCCAAGGTGATTTTTGATGAAGGGAAGGCAATAAAATGAAGTAACACACTGAAGGAATCCCAACCATATGCCCAACCATATGAAGATGAAAGAAGATGAAAACATGAATCTAATAAAGACCCGACAAGATAGAGATTAAGACATGTATTCATTAAGGAGGAGTGTTAGAATATAGTAACTCATACATGTAATCATGGAGCCCATGACTTTACTTGTTGAACACATAACTAGAGGAGATAAGTGATGCAATCCAAATAAAAGGAGTAGTTGAGAATATAACTCAAGGACATAAGGATCAAGAAGATAAGGATCAAGGAGATAAGGATAGTGGATAGGTTGAGTGACAACCCTTAATATTTGACCAAGATCATAAATAGATATGTGCTCTAATGTAATAGATAAGTAAAGTTTAACAAGTAAGAAATTGTTTGTAACAATGTGTCTCTCATATTTTATTAGTTAAGATATTCCACATTTACGATCTTCCCATACTCACTAGGAATGCTCCCCAAGAAGTGATTTTCTTAGAGGTCAAGATGATTGAGCTTCATGAGCTAGCTCAAATTTAGTGGTAATGCCCCTGAAAAATTGTTGGAATAGACATCGAGGACCTCTAGGTTCCTCAATTTTGATATGTTGGAGGGGAGAGTTCTATCGAGGATTTTGTTGGAGACATTGAGTAGATGGAGGGCTGACAGATTTGTGACCTGACTCGGAAATGTTGTTGGAGACATTGAGTAGATGGAGGTCTGGTAGATTTGTGACCTGACTAGGAAATGGGCCTAAAATACTCATGTTATAGAGATTAAGAGCCACTACTCGACCCATATGGTCACATTAGACTCCAGTCCATGAGCAATGGGTGGTATAACTAGAGGGTCTTTATCTCTCTAATAGATAATTAGGATAAAAAAAAATTATTTCATCAAAATCAACATTACGACATCCCCATTGAATGATGAATTGGGGATAGCATATGATGGGTATAGAAACAAGGAAAGGACAAAAATAGATATGTGTATGGCAAGATTTTTCAACTTTGTCTTGCATTAAAATTTACGATGGCAATGCCTCTTATTGTCACTGCGACAAAACAAAGATCCAAAAACTACAGTCTACAACTATGAAAGCATAGTTAAAAACCATGATGGTGCAGACCTTCGAGGCGTAGAGAAGACAACGTGGAAACCTGCCCAATAGTTTCTAGAAAATTGTAGAAATCAGCAGAGCAGAGACGTGGTAACAACCGAATGAGAAAGATAAAGATGGCCTTCGTGGTTGCAGATGAACAACAACCACTTGACAACAGACAACCAGAGTTCAGGGTAGATAGAATTTCATTCTTAAAAAGGTTACAGACCAAGACACCAAAAATCAATCTAAAACATACACATATATATAAGGCATAGAACCAACGAAGTTGTCAGGATAAAGAAAACAATGTTCAGAACATGGAAAATAGACTAGCTGTAAAGGTTAAATGGGAGAAAAAACTGGTTAGGATTTACAAACACAATGAAAAACATGAAAGGAAGGTAGACAAGAAAGAGTTAAAAATGGCAGACTATAGGTTTTCTTGACCATTAAGCAGAAGCCCAACCCCGAAGGTACATGCAAGACAACTTGGAAGCCTTAAATTGGAGAAACAAGCAATCCAATCAAGAGGCGCATTGACAATAGAGTAGGAAGGAAAAGGAGATGATGACCTATTATCGTTGTAGCTTTTATTTTTCGACCGAGCATGTCACTTCAGTGCATTGAAAACATAAATGGGAGTAGAAGGAGACGATGACCAATTGTGTCTGCAACTTTAAGTGTTTCCTTGAACATGCACATCAGACTTTTAGGATTAATTAATTGCATGTCACGTCGGGGTTTTAGAGTTAATTAATTGCACGTCAAAGGCATGGAGTTCTATATTTGTCATTTCTATTATGTTTTGATCTGAAGTCAAACATCCATCTTCTAACATCCTCCATTAACGTTGAATATGAACAGATATTGGTACAAAAAAGTTGTTTTGATGAACAAAATTGCATTACGCGCTGCAAAGCATTTATGATGTGTATATGTTTATATACATAAACCATATAATATATATAAACATACCTTATGTATATATAACTAGAATACCCGCGAACCGGGGGAAAGGCAATGCCAAAAAGAATAATATAGTTTTTTATTTTTTATTTATTTTTATAAGTATATTACTTCATGAGTAACATTGTAATGGTATATTAATCACAAGTAGAAAAGTGATGTTTTGCAAGGTGTTTAGGTCAAAGTATGATTTATAGGTATTTGGTAGTAAATGTTTGAAACTCTTTAATATTATGTATAGAAGTATGGACCAAGTCAAATAGTTCATGTATAGAAGTATGATTACAACATAGAAGAATCTAGAAGGTATGCAACAAAGAAGGTAAGCGTGCCTCTTCTTGTTTTCGTTGTGAGACATAAGAAACATACTTAATTTTTCCATAGAGATCGAATGAGAAGGCTGGTTCTATTTGCATTCCTTCTATAGTAGTAGTGTGTGACATTGTCGTGAAGGTCAAGCCTTGACGTTCAATGTGTCCAATGTCAATGGTAGACCTTGTCAAGGTCATGCCTTGAGATTTATGGATAATCAATGCCCAGGCCAACTTAAGAGGGATTTGTTTCTTGTTATTCCTTTGTATGGGTGGAATTGGTACATGCTTTGGTTGGGTTTGGTCCCATGGAGGGCCAATTTATTTATCAAATTCCACAACAACATATGTTGGCAAATGTGGAGGGTTAGTTCCTGGTGCATATACAATTTGCATGACTACTCTGAGAGCACCATTGACTAATCCTTCTTGGACCCATAAATTGCAGGATAACATAACTCGTTGTCCTATACATAGCAATATATGTTTTTCAATTGATCATCATCATGATGGTGTGCATTTGAAGCACCAAGTAATTCTGCAACACTGCGTGCAATTGGCTTATTCAAAGATTGAAGCATGAACTTGTTATGGTTGTCGACAAGAATGTTTGTTGCAAATAGGTGGGCTGAAGAATCAAACAATAAACATTCTTCAATGCATAAGAATATTTCATTCCTATATTGAAGGAGGTTCCAATCATCAATGGTTGGTGTAGCATTGTGAAGGTTGGCTAACAACTGGCATAAGCGAGACTGGGTGACAGAGAGGTCTTGTTGATGAAATATTATTTCGAACTTGACTACAGTGGTAAAGGTTATCCATAAGCTCATGCCTGGAGGTTATCCTGCATAAAGAGGTTTGTCCATTATTGGTGGTAATCGACCCAAGTCACACAAAAGAACTATTGAACATGAACCAAATGAGCAATGATTGTTTTCTATAAATGCCTCACGCAAGCAACTTTCAATTTGCAAAAAAATTCTAGATCTTATGAAGCTCATCTCATCAATTAGAATGTAGTGAATATGTTTCATATCTTACACTGTAAGGGACTGACCATGTAAAGGCCTCATTTCCTTGATAGTAATCCTAATTCATGCATGTATAGTGGTCGCATGTATGTTAAATGTTGCAACTCCAGTAGGGGAAAGAAGCAATAGTGGGTTATGTTCAGAGGGTTCTTGAGAAGATAGTTTTTCTTTGATGCAGTGTGTAAGGTAGGATTTTCCTGTGTCTGCAGTTCCTTGGATGATCATCTTCAATGGTTCTTTTGGTTATTTTTCTTGTAAGTGATGCATGATGATGTCGAATGCAGTGTTGATTTGTAGAAAATGTACTTCTTGAAGGACATAGCAAATTCATTACTTGTAGTATTGTTGTATTCTTTCGATGATAGTTGATGAATATTGGTGCAGTGTCTAATGTATCTTGTGATACTTTGAGTTGATCCCATGGGTGGGAAGTGTCAATCTCTCGAAGTCCCAACATATCAAGAGAAATGAAATTGATATTGTCGGTAGGGACCAATCTTGATAAAGAATGCCATTCATTCATCTCGATGTTTGGTTTTATGTTAGTATGGCTAAGCTCATCTTAAGATGTTTGGTCATTAGGAGTGGGCATTGGGATGAAGTCAACATGCCATACATGGTAGTGATCTCTTATGGTCTCCCAGGTAGACATAATGTCTTCAGTTGAAAGGCCTATATCTTCAGAGAAGGAACGAAAAGGTTTGTATAAAATCAACTCACTCCAGCAGAACTCAACAAAGTTATCAAAATATTTCTTTGGAATGGTAGTGAAAAGTGGCCATACATGGAAAATTGTGGGGATGTTTCTTTTTTTCCACTTGTCATTTTTCCGTGCTTGTTTATATGTCCAATGTTTTGCGAGGTCAAACAAACATACTGGGTTGAGAAAAATAGGATGTATAAAATATGCATCAATGAAAGTCGATCCAGATAAGAAGTTAGGCAAACCATAGGAGATTCAACAAAATATTTGCCAACCAACATTGAGTTTGGTGAAGGTATGACTGCATGTGACAAGTGGAAACTTTTGGAGCATAATGAAAGTTTATTGGGCACTTATGTCACGGTCTACAATTGATTCTGAGTGCAAGCGATGATAATAAATTGAGGCAGGGTCATCTATATTTGACGTAGATGCAATTCTGGTCAACATATGGTGGTAGGTCTCTGATCTCCCCTCTGCTTTGGAAGCATATTTGGCAATGTATTTTAGAACTGCATAGTGAGAGAGGACTGGTTGGGAATCTACATTTTCTCTCCACGCTTGAATAATGGTAGAATTATGGATATTGAGGTGCTCATAATTGCTTGTCAGCCAATATGTCTTTTGACCCATTTCATCAATGTAGAGTGATGACTCCATTTGTACCTTCCAAGGGAATTTATACCTGCATTTGAGTGTAGTTTATTTTCTATGGAGACATGTTTTTTCATTGCACTTTGTATGTATTTGAACTCAATTTAAGAGTTGTTCATAGTCCTCAAGTGGGTTGGTTGAAAATATGGTGATTACACCTTTGGCAGTTCCAGACACCATCTTCAATAGGTCTGAGTTTTCCAGGGTCATTATCTATCAAGTGATTATATAAAATAATTTGAAGTTTTTTGGAATGGTCATGTGGGTCTCATCTTGTCAAGGGAATTGAGTCAAGTTGCATATGCCTAGTTTAATAAGTCATCATGAAAGTTTCCGAAAAAGTCATGCAAAAATTGATGGCTTGAGAAATTGGAGCATGTTGGGTGTTACCCAACACCTCAATTCTTGAAAATAGAGAGTATGTTATTGTAAGTATGCGTGGAAAAAAAGTTAGGTTTCCTTTATAGTGACATTTAGTTTGGTCAACTATTGTCACAGGTTTGTGTCTGTGTCGGAACTGACCATTCCGATAATAGACAAGTTTTGTTTGCAGGAATCATTAAGTACTAGACATTATGAAGACAAAATCATGATGAAGTGCTGCAAGAAATTAAAGAAGAAGATGGAAGTAGAAGACAAACATGATTAGTGAAGGATAAAGAAGACTCCATATGAAGAGGTTAAACATAAGGTATGCACGGTGAAGATATGTAAATAGCATATGTAATGGATTGTTGGGAATTTAGTAAAGTATTTTGAATGCTTGTTGTACCTGAGATGAAATGTTGTAATGATTCATAAGTATTATAGGGAGTGCATGATTAGTTTTACTCGACACCCCATAGGTTTTTGGTTCAAGATGTAAAGATTTGTCATAAGCAAGTTGATTTCCTCATGTGTTTTGTAATCCCTTGAGTCGGGCCTACATGGATTAGTGTGGTAGCACATGTAATCATGTAGCATGTAACCCTCTTATACATAGAGTGGATGTGGCATCAAGTTGTAGAATGAAACATTAGAGTAGTTATGAGGGTGGTAGGTGTACTCATATCTAATATTGATGGTGAGTCAGAGAAGTTGAGTCTTCGATCAAAGGGGGGAATGTGAGATGAAGTAATCTCATAATGTGAGTTAATTGGGACAGGTTATAAGTTAATGTGTTGATGAACCATGTAGGTGAAAATGATTCCTAAATAACTAGCAAGTACAATGGATGGTACCCATATATATCGGTAGATAGATTGCTTTTTATATGAACATCAATGATCAGTTGTTCGCATGTGTGAGAAGAATATGTAGTTCAAGTTAATAATTTGTGTGCATGTACAAAACGATGAAGCTCATACTGAAGAAAGCGCAAGTGAGTCTATGTGTTATAAATCAGTTTCCCCGTCATGGAGGTTTGTGGTCATCCAAAACCATTTGTGTGTAAGGTTTGTGGTCAGTCGAAGCCATTTGTGTGTGAGGTTCATGGTTAGCCAAAACCATTTGTATGCGAAGTTTGTGATTAGCTAGAAACCACTTGGTGTGATGGTTCATGGTCATCCAAAACAACTTGAGCATCGTAATGATTAGGGGTAACCCACAAAATCCCAAGGTGATTTTGATGAAGGGAAGTCAATAAAATGAAGCATCACATTGAAAGAATCCCAACCCTACGAAGATGACAGAAGACGAAAACATGAATCTGATAAAGACCTGACAAGATAGAGATTAAGACATGTATTCATTATGGAGGAGTGTTATAATATAGTCACTCATACATGTAATCATGGAGCCCATGACTTTACCTATTGAAAACATAACTAGAGGAGATAAGTGATTCCCTCCAAATCAAAGGAGTAGTTGAGCATATAACTCAAGGACATAAGCATCAAGAAGATAAGGATAGTGGATAGGTTGAATGAGAGCCCTTAATATTTGAGAAAGATCATAAATAGATATGTGCTCTAATGTAATCGATAAGTAAAGTTTAACAAGTAAGAAATTGTTTGTAACAATGTGTCTCTCATATTTTATTAGTTAAGATATTCCACATTTACGAGCTTCCCATACTCACTAGGAATGTTCCCCAATAAGTGATTTTCTTAGAGGTCAAGATGATTGAACTTCATCAGCTAGCTCAAATTCAATGGCAATGCCCCTGATAAATTGTTGGAATAGACATTGAGGCCCTCTAGGTTCCTCAATTTTGATATGTTGGAGGGAAGACTTCCATTGAGGATGTTGTTGGAGACATTGAGTAGATGGAGGGATGACAAATTTGTGACCTTACTAGGAAATGTTGTTGGAGACATTGAGTAGATGGAGGGGTGGAATATTTGTGACCTGACTAGGAAATGGGCCTGAAATACTCATGTTACAGAGATTAAGATCCACTACTCAACCCATATGGTCACATTAGAATCCAATCCATGAGCAATGGGCGGTATAACTAGAGGGTATTTATCTCTATAATAGATTACTAGGATCAACCATTTCTTCTTTCATCAAAATCAACACTGCGACATCCCCATTGAATGATGAATTGGGGATAGCATATTATGGGTATAGAAACAAGGCAAGGACAAAAACATATATGTGTATGACAAGCTTTTGCATCCTCGTCTTGCATTAAAACTTACGATGGAAATGCCTCTTATTGTCACTGCGACAAAACAGAGATCCAACAACTACAGTCTAAAACTATGGAAGCATAGTTAAAAACCATGATGGTGCAGACCCTTGAGGCACAGAGAAGACAACGTGGAAACCTTCCCAATAGTTTCTAGAAAATTGTAGAAATTAACAGAGCAGAGATGTGGTAACAACAGAATGAGAAGGATAAGATGACCTTCGTGGTTGCAGACGAACAACAACCACTTGACAACAGACAAACAGAGTTCAGGCTGGATATAATTTCATTCTTGAAAAGGTTACAGGCCAAGACATGAAAAATCAATCTGAAACATACACACATATATAAGGCACAGAACCAACGAAGTTTTCAGGCTAAGGAAAATAATATTCAAAACATGGACAATAGACTAGATGTAAAGGTTAAATGGGAGCACAAATTGGTTAGGATTTACAAACACAATGACAAACATGAAAGGAAGGCAGACAAGGAAGAGTTAAAAATGGTAGACTATAGGTTTTCTTGACCATGAAGTAGAACCCCAACCCCGAAGGTACATACAAGGCAACTTGGAAGCCTTAAATTGGAGAAACAAACAATCCAATAAAGAGGCACATTGACAACAGAGTAGGAAGGGAAAGGAGACGACGGACTATTATCGTTGTAGCTTTAATTTTTCTCCCAAGCATGTCGCGTCGGTGTGATGACAACATAAATGGGAGTATAAGGAGACGACGACCAATTGTTTCTGCAGCTTTAAGTTTTTCCGTGAACATGCACGTCGGAGTTTTAGAATTAATTAATTGCATGTCACGTCAGGGTTTTAGAGTTAATTAATTGCACGTAAAAGGCATGGTGTGCTATATTTGTCATTTCTATTATGTTTTGATCTGAAGTTAAACATCCATCTTTCAACATCCTCCATTAACGTTGAATATGAACAGATATTGGTACAAAAAAGTTGTTTTGATGGACAAAATTGCATTACGCACTGCAGAGCATTTATGATGTGTATATGTTTATATACATAAACCATATAATATATATAAACATACCTTATGTATATATAAATAGCATACACCCAAACTGGGGGAAAGGCAACACCAAAAAGAATAATATAGTTTTTTATTTTTTATTTATTTTTATAAGTATATTATTTCATGAGTAGCATTGTAATGGTATATTAATCATGAGTAGAAAAGTGATTTGTTGCAAGGTGTTTAGGTCAAAGTATGATTTATAGGTATTTCGTAGTAAATGTTTGAAACTCTTTCATATCATGTATAGAAGTATGGACCAAGTCAAATAGTTAATGTATATAAGTATGGTTATAGCATAGAAGAATCTAGAAGGTATGCAACAAAGAAGATAAGCGTTCCTCTTCTTGTTTTCGTAGTGAGACATAAGCAACATCCTTCATTTTTCCATAGTGTTCGAATGAGAAGGTTGGTGCTATTCACATTCCTTCTATAGTAGTAGTGCATGACATTTATATGAAGGTCTAGCCTTGACGTTCAATGTGTCCAATGTCAATGGTAGACCTTGTCAAGGTCATGCCTTGATATTTATGGATAATCAATGCCCATGCCATCTTAAGAGGGATTTGTTTCTTGTTATTCATTTGTATGGGTGGAATTGGTACATGATTTGGTTGGGTTTGGTCCCATGGAGGGCCAATGTATTTATCAAATTCAACAACAACATATGTTGGAAAATGTGGAGGGTTAGTTCCTGGTGCATATACAATTTTCATGACTAGTCTGAAAGCACCATCGACTAATCTTGCTTGGACCCAGGATAACATAACTCGTTGGCCTATAAATAGCAAGATATGTTTTTCAAATTGATCATCAGCATGATGGTGTGCATTTGAAGCATCAAGTAATTCTGCAGAACTGCGTGTGATTGGCTTATTCAAGGATTGAAGCATGAACTTGTTATGGTTGTCGACCAGAATGTTTGTTGCGAATAGGTGGAATGAAGAATCAAACAATAGAAATTCTTCAATGGATAAGAATCTATCATTCCTAGATTGAAGGATGTTCCAATCATCAATGGTTGGTGTAGCATTGTGAAGGTTGGCTAACGAGTATAGTGGTCACATGTATGTTAAATGTTGCAACTCTAGTAGGGGAAAGAAGCAATAGTGGGTTATGTCCAAAGGGTTCTTGAGAAGATAGTGTTTCTTTGATGCAGTGTATAAGGTAGGATTTTCATGTGTCTGCAGTTCATTGGATGATCATCTTCAATGGTTCTTTTGGTTCTTTTTCTTGTAAGTGATGCATGATGATGTCGAATGCAGTATTGATTTGTAGAAAATGTACTTCTTGAAGGACATAGTAGATTCATTACTTGTAGTACTGTTGTATTCCTTCGATGATATTTGATGAATCTTGGTGCAGTGTCTAATGTATCTTGTGATACTTTGAGTTGATCCCATGGGTGGGAAGTGTCAATATTTCGAAGTCCCAACATATCAAGAGAACTGAAATTGATATTGTCGGTAGGGACCAATCTTGATAAAGAATGTCATTCATTCATCTCGTTGTTTGGTTGTATGTTAGTATGGCTATGCTCATCTTCAGATGTTTGGTCATTAGGAGTGGGCATTGGGATGCGGTCAACATGCCAGACATGGTAGTGATATCTTATGGTCTCCCAGGTAGACACAATGTCTTCAGTTGAAAGGCCTATATCTTCAGAGAAGGAATGAAAGGGTTTGTATAAAAGCAACTCACTCAAGCAGAACTCAACAAAGTTATCAAAATCTTTCTTTGGAATGGTAGTGAAAAGTGGCAATACATGGACAATTGTGGGGATGTTTCTTTTTTTCCACTTGTCATTTTCTATGCTTGGTTATATGACCAATGTTTTGTGAGGTCAAACAAATATATTGGTTCGAGAAAAATAGGATGTATTAAATATGCATCAATGAAAGTGGATCTAGATAAGCAGTTAGGCAAACCATGGGAGATTCGATGAAATATTTGCCAACCAACATTGAGTTTGGTGAAGGTGTGGCTGCATGTGACAAGGGGAAAATTTTGGAGCATATGGCAAGTTTCTTGGGAACTTATGTCATGGTCTACAATTTCTTCTGAGGGCAAGCGACGATAACCAGTTGAGGCAGGGTGGATGCAATTTTGGTCAACATATGGTGGCAGGTCTCTGATATCCCCTCTTCTTTGGAAGCATATTTGGCAATGTATTTTAAAACTGCATAGTGAGAGAGGATTGGTTGGTAATCTACATTTTCTCTCCATGCTTGGAGTATGTTATAATTATGGATATTGAGGCACTCATAATTTCTTGTCAATCGATATATCTTTTGACCCATTTCATCAATGTAGAGTGATGTCTCCATTTGTACCTTCCAAGGGAATTTATATCTGCATTAGAGTGAAGTTCCTTTTCTACGGAGACATGTTTTCTCATTGCACTTTGTATGTCTTTGAACTCGATTTAAGAGTTGTTCATAGTCCTCAAGTGGGTTGGTTCCAAATATGGTGATTACATGTTTGGCAGTTCCAGACACCATCTTCAATAGGTTTGAGTTTTCCAAGGTCATTATCTATCAAGTGATTATATAAAATAATTTTAATTTGTTTGGAATGGCCATGTGGGTCTCATCTTGTCAAGGGATTTGAGTCAAGTTGCATATGCCTAGTATAATAAGTCATCATGAAATTTTTCGAAACATATGCAAAAATTGATGGCTTGAGAAATTGGAGGTCCATGTTGGGTGTTACCCGACACCTCAATTATTGAAAATAGAGAGTATGTCATTGTAAGTATGGGTGGAAGAAAATTTAGGTTTCCATTATAGTGACATTTAGTTTGGTCAACTATTTTCACAAGTTTGTGTCTGTGTTAGAACTGACCATTCCGATAATAGACAAGTTTTTTTTGCAAGAATCATTAAGTACTAGACATTATGAAGACGAAATCATGATGAAGTGTTGCAAGAAAGAAAAGAAGAAGATGGAAGTAGAAGACAAAGATGATTGGTGAAGGATAAATAAGACTCCATATGAAGAGGTTAAACATAAGGTATGCATGGTGAAGATATGTAAATAACATATGTAATGGGCTTGTTGGGAATTTAGTAAAGTATTTTGAATGCTTGTTGTACCTAAGATGAAATGTTGTAATGATGCATAAGTATTATAGGGAGTACATGATTGGTTGTACTCGACACCCCATAAGTTTTTGGTTCAAGATGTAAAGCTTTGTCATAAGAAAGTTGATTTCCTCATGTGTTTTGTAATCCCTTGAGTCAGGCCTACATGGATTAGTGTGGTAATACATGTAATCATTTAGCATATAACCCTCTTATGCATAGATTGGATGTGGCATCAAGTTGTAGAATGAACCACTAGGGTAGGTATGAGGGTGGTAGGTGTACTCATATCTAATCTTGATGGTTAGTCACAGAAGTTGAATCTTTGATAAAAGGGGGGAATGTGAGATGAAGTAATTTTATAATGTGAGTTAATCGGGACAAGTTATAAGCTAATGTGTTGATGAACCATGTAGGTGAAAATAATTCCTAAAGAACTAGCAAGTACAATGGATGGTACCCATATATCTCGGTAGATGGATTTCTTTTTATATGAACATCAATGATCAATTGTTCGCTTGTGTGAGAGGAAGAAGTAGTTCAAGTTAATCATTTTTGTGCATGTACAAAACGATGAAGCTCAAACTGAAGAAATCCCAAGTGAGTCTATGTGCTATAAATCAGTTTCCCCATCATGGAGGTTTGTGGTCATCCAAAACCATATGTGTGTGAGGTTTGTGGTTAGTTGAAACCATATGTGTGTGAGGTTCATGGTTAGCCAAAACCATTTGTACGTGAAGTTTGTGATAATCTAGAAACCACTTGGTGTGATGGTTCATGGTCATCCAAAACAACTTGAGAATTATAATGGTTAGGGGTAAGCCGTAAAATTCCAAGGTGATTTTTGATGAAGGGAAGACAATAAAATGAAGCAACACACTGAAGGAAGCCCAACCATATGAAGATGATAGAAGATGAAAACATGAATCTGATAAATACCCGACAAGATAGAGATTAAGACATGTATTCATTATGGAGGAGTGTTAGAATATAGTAACTCATACATGTAATCATGGAGCCCATGACTTTACCCATTGAAAACATAACTAGAGGAGATAAGTCATGCACTCCAAATCAAAGGAGTATTTGAGCATATAACTCAAGGACATAAGGATCAAGAAGATAAGGATCAAGGAGATAAGGATAGTGGATAGGTTGAATGAGAGCCCTTAATATTTGAGCAAGATCATAAATAGATATTTTCTCTAATGTAATATATAAGTAAAGTTTAACAAGTAAGCAATTGTTTGTAACAATGCATCTCTCATATTTTATTAGTTAAGATATTCCACATTTATGATCTTCCCATACTCACTAGGAATGCTCCCCAAGAAGTGATTTTGTTAGAGGTCAAGATGATTGATCTTCATGAGCTAGCTCAAATTCAGTGGTAATGCCCCTGAAAAATTGTTGGAATAGACATCGAGGACCTCTAGGTTCCTCAATTTTGATATGTTGGAGGGGATACTTCCATCGAGGATGTTGTTGGAGACATTGAGTAGATGGAGGGATGACAGATTTGTGACCAGACTGGGAAATGTTGTTGGAGACATTGAGTAGATAGAGGGCTGGAAGATTTGTGACCTGACTAGGAAGTGGGCATGAAATAATCATGATACAGAGATTAAAAGCCACTACTTGACTGATATGGTGACATTAGACTCCAGTCCATGATAAATAGGCGGTATAACTACAGGGTCTTTAGCTCTCTAATAGATGATTAGGATCAACCATTTATTCTTTCATCAAAATCAACATTGTGACATCCCCATGGAATGATGAATTGGGGATAGCATATGATGGGTATAGAAATGAGGCAAGGATGAAAACATATATGTGTATGGAAAGATTTTGCAGCCTCGTCTTGCATTAAAATTTACAATGGAAATGCCTCTTATTGTCATTGTGACAAAACAGAGATCCAACAACTACAGTCTAACACTATGAAAGCATAGTTAAAAACCATGATGGTGGAGACCCTCGAGGCGCGGAGAAGACAACATGGAACAATAGTTTCTTGACCTTCCCAATAGTTTCTAGAAAATTGTAGAAATTAACATAGTAGAGACGTGGTAACAACAGAATGAGAAGGAGAAAGATGATATTCGTGGTTGCAGACAAAAAACAACCACTTGACAAAATACAATCAAAGTTCAGAACGGATAGACTTTCATTCTTGAAAAGGTTACAGATCAAGACATCAAAAATCAATCTGAAACATACACATATATATATGGCACAGAACCAATGAAGTTGTTAGGCTAAAGAAAATAATGTTCAGAACATGGACAATAGACTAGATGTAAAGGTTAAATGGGAGCACAAACTGGTTAGGATTGACAAACACAATGACAAACATGAAAGGAAGGCAGAAAAGGAAGAGTTAAAAATGGAAGACTATAGGTTTTCTTGACCATGAATCAGAATCCCAACCCCAAAGGTACAGACAAGACAACTTGGAAGCGCTAAATTGGAAAAATAAACAATCCGATCAAGAGGAGCATTGGCAATAGAGTAGGAAGGGAAAGGAGACGATGACCTATTATCATTGTAGCTTAAATATTTTGACCGAGCATGTCATATTGGCGTGCTGACAACATAAATGGGAGTATAAGGATACGACGACCAATTGTGTCTGCAGCTTTAAGTTTTTCCTCGAACATGCGCGTCATAGTTTTAGGATTAATTAATTGCATGTCACATTGGGGTTTTAGATTTAATTAATTTCACATGAAAGGCATGGCGTGATATATTTGTCATTTCTATTATGTTTTGATCTGAACTCAAACATCCATCCTCCAACATCCTCCATTAACATTGAATATGAACGGATATTGGTACGAAAAAGTTGTTTTGATGGACAAAATTGCATTACGTGCTGCAGAGCATTTATGATGTGGATATGTTTATATACATAAACCATATAATATATATAAACATACCTTATGTATATATAATTAGCATACCCCCGAACCTGGGGAAAGGCAACACCAAAAAGAATAATACAGTTCTTTATTTTTTATTTATTTTTATAAGTATATTATTTCATGAGTAACATTGTAATGGTACGCGCTCTGAGATAGCTCTCGCTCTGATTTTAGGGTTTGATTTTAGCCGCGACCATGAATGGATAGGGTGGAGGGGAGTTTCCGCCCCCTCCCTCCCCAACCTCCTCCTTTCGTAAGCTAGTCGCAGTCTGCAGCAAGAAGCTCCCTCCTTCAGAACCTCCAAGCTTCGTAAGGAAACTAAGCACTGTTCTGAAGATCGACCTTCCCCTGGATCAACCAATGAATATCGCACTGTCCCTCTCAGATCGAAGCCTGGTAGGTCAGTTCATGGGCCTATGGCCCTCAGCCAGAACAGCAGACAACTGGATTCAAAGGAACTGGAGGCCACTGATAACAAATAGTGTAACGTGCTATGTGATTGCGAGAGGATATTTTATCTTCGAATTCACCTCTCAGGAGGACAAAGATCTAATCTTCAGAAATGGACCATACTTTATGGGCACACAAGGGATCTATCTGAATTGTTGGACCCCAAGCTTTGATCCAGCCTCGAAAGTGCCAAAAGACGTCCTTGTCTGGGTAAGACTCCCGAACCTACCAATACACTGCTGGAACTCCTCATCGCTCCAAGCTATCAGAAATGGATTGGGACATTAAATAGATAGAGCAGACCCAAAAGACCAGTACTCCTGTGCAAGGATCTATGTGGAAGTTGATCTGGAGGTAGGTTTGCCGGAAGCGGTAAAACTAAAAGTAGGGGATTGGCATCACTTTCAAAAGATAGATTATGAGCAGCTCCCGTTCAAATGTAGAGGATGTCATGAATACGGCCATTTCCAACGAAACTGCCCAAAAAACCTATATATAGAGAAAGAAGGGGATGAAGGCTGGCAACAGGCCTAGAAAGGGAAACTAAAATCAAAAGGCCCAAGAAGTGAAAAGTCATCCCCAACGCAAGACAAAAACCCAGGAAGCAAAGAGACGGATAACAACTTCAATACATTGGCCCTGGAAACTGGAGGTGAGACAGAAGAGCCGAGCAAAGACACCCAAGGGGAAGTAGCAAGAGGTACCCAAATCCCTAAAGACAGAGAAACTCAAAAGGCAACAGAAGAAGAGGAGAAAAACAAATCCCCCCAAAGGATTGGGGTGACTCAAGGCATAGAGGAAGGGGAGATCTCATCCGACAGCGAATCGAAAGGAGAAAGTGAAGCCTAGGCCACCCCAAAGAAACCAGGAAGAGGCAGAAAATCCAAAAAATAAGAAAGAGATCAGGAAACCTACAAGGATGTCCTAAAAGGTGCACAAAAAACCATCAAGCAACTGATCAGTGTGCAGAAAACAAGGAAGTTATCCAAAGCCTCCCAAGGAGGCCACTCCCCCCCCCCCC
>SNQJ01S0019495.1:51924-75864 GCA_010110895.2 Picea sitchensis | reverse complement strand
ATGGTGATCTTGGAAAGCTTCTCTTAATGCTTTTCGAGCACAGAAACAAAATTCTAAAGAATCACAAGTAATCACTTACCCTCTTAAGGTTCGATAGACCAATTAGGTCTTAGTGGACGTTAATCATCATCATCATCATCATATTGTCAAAATGGTCTGTCCAGAAATGATGTCACTTTTATACATTGTCTTTCCCAATTTCTAAAGGTTAAAGTTTAATGGAGTAGGTTAACTGTGGTGTGATTTTAAATTTCTGACTAATTTAAAACTCTGGGTGATTTTCTGAGTATCTAGGTTGGTTTAAAATAAGGAAAAACCCTATGATAAGGTTTTTAAAATGCATGAAACTTTGATTGTGCGAAACTCAGGCTATCCTTGAAAATATGACAAGATTCAAGCCCATTTTTTTACTTAAAAATTGGGTCTGTTTACCTTAAATTATTCTACGCCATTTCGGAATAAAAATCGAACGTACAGTCTCTATGTTGTGGAAAGAAGAAAGAAAATGCATGTAGTTGAATCTTCGAGTTATTTGTATCATCCCAAGTGTGAAAACTTGACCTTTTGAAATTCTCTATTTTGTAATCTCTTTTGAGAAAATACGTAGGATATCTAGGATATTGGTCACAGTGATACTCTAGAAGTTGCGAGGAATTTGCGGAGCAATGTCATCACCGAGGATCGTTCAAACTTCATTTCGATGACCTTTAAGCAGATAAAGATTATATGATCCTCTCAATAGAGAAGGTAAGGTGAAGTTAACTGTGGTTTCAATTTTCAATGTGCAAATCATATGAGTAGCATAAATTAATCATATAACCTATTTTATAATTTTAGAAAGAGGGATTTTTTTCTTTTTTCTTCTGAAGTAGTAAAACTTATCATATTTCAACTCTTTTTTTTATTTTTTTAATGTATAAATAAGGATATGGATGATTTTTTATTTTTTTTAATATTATGTATAAATGTGGGTTGAATACTATCTAAAATACTTTGTGGTTTATAAGTGGGTCCATTTTCACTCTTGGCAAAGGTGTTGTTTAGATGTTTTATTTTTTGGCATTTTTTATTTAATGGAGTTATATAAATCTAGGTAAAATCTCAATTTTATATTGTTTAAATTACATTTTTGAATGCATAAATGAATTCAACCTCCTCAAAAACGTTTAAGTAATTGAATTCTATAGCTTCAACCACTCAAATCTATCGTTCCAATAATTTCTTGTTTAATTGAAAAATATGTCTGAAACAAAAAATACCAAAAACTTAATCTAACGAAAAGAGGTCATTAACTTTATTATAATTTTATGATAAAAAAAATTATGTACTTTTTATATAATATAATAATACATAAAAAAAATAATAATACATGTATAATAGAAGAGAAATAAAAATGGTCATTTTAACATGACAATCATGTTTATTAGAATTAATATGAACTTTACTCGGATCTTTAATCAGTATAATCATCACTTAGTATAAATTAATTTAATCCTTCCACGAATACGGAAAAATGTGATTGAGTGCTTGCATGACAATTTGGTTTGGTTTACGTGTCAGGGTTTAGCCATCTCATTACCAAAGTTGATTTGAGGTTCAACATATGGAGAACGGGCATCTGGTTACGCCATACACCTATTGACAATGGGCACATTTAATGATCTTTTAACCTTAAATATTAATCTTATGGTCATCAATTGAAGATGCTGGTATATTCTTAGTCGTCCTCCCAAATCAATGAATAAGATTTATTCTTCATAACTTCCTTGCATTTATGAATGTGTGCGTTAACATGTTTACTTTTTCACATTTACCTAATCATATTAAGAAATTACTGTAAGGTCATATAATTGCCACGTTAAGATGATTAACATGGATTAATATATATGCAAGATTTTATTACCACGTTTCAATAATTATCAGGCACTTCCTCAAATGGATTGCACGTATTCACTGGGATGTGAAGCGTAGCCACGTTTGGCCTACTAAGGGTGGAGCTGAATCGTGAACTGTGGTCACGTTTGGCCTGCATTTCTGGCCTAATAAGGGTGGAGCTGAATCGATATATTTTCCGACGTTTCTTGTTACCGAGCCAGTAAGACAGGCTATCTCAACCTTCTGCAACAGAAGAGGGATCGAATCTTTTGTTCTTGCTTACAACACAAGAACAAATAAGATTCAGGTTTGTAATCCTCACAAATAAGATGATAATTTGTAGAGGCGATCATCCCATAATTCGTTTTGGTCRTTTTGGMTTTTTACATGGACGGGTAGGGTTACTGCGGTTGTTGGTTTTGTTCTCTTTTTCTTTGCTTTTGTTCTTGCTACATCGGCCCATGTGTTGTAAACATTGAATGAGAGGGCTCTCGAGTCCATCCGTTGATAGTAACTCCCCCTAATGGCTATGCTACTACTGGTTGTGGCGAGATTCGATCCCTGAGTGGGCTCTCTGTTGACGATAATAAATAATACTGGAGAAATATGTTTAGTGTATGTAATTCTCTTCTTATGGCAACCACAATGGAGTTCAGAGTATCTTCTAGGCGATTTTATTGTCTAAAATTAGGTTGAGATCGAATGAAGACGAGCTCAGTTTTGTATATGAGGATTTAAATACTTTGTAACCCAGTTCTGTAGTAAACTGAATAGTATCTATATCTTCATTCTCAGAGTTTCATGGTGTGTGTTATGTGTGTTTTAGGCGCACGGTCTATAATTGAAAATGTAGTAAACTGAATGGTATCCATATCTTCATTCTTAGAGTTGCACGGTGTGTATTATGTGTGTTTTAGGCGCACGATCTGCAATTGAAAATGGTGGGATGCATTATATGCATATTTGTTTAGATCGACCTGGATGTTTGTTAATTCACAACCCTCTTTTTTAATCATTGGATTTCATTAAACCATATAAATAGTTGGTTTTGTACTTATCTGAAACCGTTTGAAACATCTTAATAAGAAATCGTAGAGATTGTTTCCCCACTCGCTATTTCAAAGAGAGATTTTTCCATTTCAACGCCATGAGTCATGCAATGGTTGTAGCACAAACTTAATATGAACCCTCCTCATCGTAAACGCATTACCTATCCCAAAACATGCATTACACACAACATATTAATTGATGTAATGTGTGAGAACATTTGAATTAAAATATTAAAATATTCGCATAGATATTAAAGCATTTCAAGTATTCGCATAGCCGTAATCCGCCTTTCGGCGTTCACCAGCCGCGAGTTAGCGGCTGTGCTAGTTATAGTGAAGGTTTGCCTCAGCATTAAGGTTATATGTGGGTTTTTTTGGTCATGGCTCTTCAGTACCATATGGAGTGTATATTAAGTGTTTGACATAAACTTTTCATGTCAAGTGTTTTATAAAATACTTGATATTTAGTGTTTATGAATTTCCTACATGCTAAGTATTTGTTTACACCATAGTTTTCAAAGATAGCTTTCAGTTGATGGTGAAGTTTTTCAAAGGGAATGTTGTATTTTTGTTGATGAATTAAAGTGACCTGTGGCAGATTTAAAGCAACAATTGGAGTTTTTAATGAGAGTTTATGTAGATCATCAATGTCTTATTTTTTAGGGTAAATAATTGGTAGCTTAATTTTTGTTGTTTGGTTACAACTTATGCAAAGATTGAATTATCCATTTGGTCTTTGAGATTAATGGGAGGAGTGGTGAGCCCTAGGGTCTCTTCAACTTTAAACATTGTGTCTTTTAAGGATGTAGTAAAAAAATAAAAGACCTTTCACTTCAGTTGCTTCAACTCCTTTTCTTGGTGCCTATATTGTAGATAAAGTGGAAGATGAATTGTTGTTGAATATCACAATGCCAAAGTTCACTCATCTTCAACGAAACTAGGAATTTACTTCTATTATCTATAGATTTAATGGTTATTGGCCTCCTTCATCAGATTTGTACCCGTGGATTCACTTAACTTGGACAAATAATTGTGAGAAATCTCTTTGTTCCAGTCTTTTTTTTATAACTCAATTTTTTGATCTTACTGATTATAAGAAAGTTTTAGAAGAGGGACTTAGATTTGGGGAAGTGCAAGATTATTTATAACTTCCTGGTTCCCAGAATTTCTTCCAAATTCTATGTTCAATACTGAGATGCCAATTTAGTTTTATCTTCTCAATGTGCCCACACATTTATGGCATATTTCAATTATAAAGGATATTGGGAATACTTTGGGCAGCTACATAAAAACATATTTTGAGAGAGCCATAGTTGGACTATGCACATATGCTCGACTTTATGTTAAGATTGACCTTAATGAGGATCTTCTGGGAAAAATGATTTTCAAATGGAAAAAGATTAGATAGATTTGGGTATTGGATTATGAGAATACAACATTCTGGTGTTGAATATGTCATCTTCCAAGACATCTAAAAGATTCTTTTCCTTGTACACGAGCTCATTCCTTGTGGAAAAAATGGGCCTAAATCTAAATAAAAAAGTTGGATATTTCCACTAGCTTCAGAAGAGGAAAAGGATGAAGAAAATCAACAAACAAAAGATTCTAAGATTGTTATTCCTACTGGTCCAGAAGTGCCACTTGAGGAACCCTGTTTTATCTTGGAGAATAAAAACGAGGACAAGGATAGTGGGATATCATACTTGAGGATGGAAGTTGTACATTTTGTGTCCCTTGGGGAATGAAGTCGTTTCATGAAATTGATGAAGAGCACGGAGGTACAATCAGGCTTCTAAATCTGATCTGTCTTTGACCAGATTTTAGCTCTAAGTTTGAACTTCCAAAACTGTGCTTTGCTATCTTTTAGGACAACAAACAATTAGGTAACTTTCTGCTGATAATTTTCATTGGTTAAGTGTTATTTGAGGTGCTCTTGCAAGTGTTTTGACATTCCAATGTTATCACATGCAATAAAACTCAAACACATAACACTCCTCGGATCTTTACAACTCTAAAATGTTGATCTAACAATTCTAAGCATGCATGAAATTGACACATCAGTTTTTGGTCAACGTGACCCTGGAAAAATCCTCACGGGGAAAACCAGTTTGGAGTAGATGTATATAGAAGGCCTCAAAGAAAAATGTACAACACGGAAAACATATACAAGTGAACCTGGTACAATAGAAACTATTCTCGGATGCCTTGGAGTCCCTTGAAGATGTTCCTGCTAGCCCCTTAAAGCTAGGTGCCCTTTGCCTTGGTGTGCCCCTCTTCCTTAGCTAGTGCCTTGACCTATTTCCTTGCCTCTTTCTTTGACTTTTCCTTTTGATTATGCCTTAGTACCTTGCCTTGTCTTTTCTTTGCCCTTGTTAAAGCACCCTTCTCTCAAGAGTTCCTCCCTCTAAGTGATGGGTGCACACTAAGCCTAAGTGCACCCCTCCTCAAGCAAAACTCCCACAATAACATGCGCCCTTCCTTGCCATGCCCCCTTAATTCCTCATAGATTGCGCCTCTCCTCAACAACTAGGATCCCTCCTCAAGGTGCCCCTCTCCTCAAGATGATGTGCCTCTTCTCTCAAGAGTGTGCCCTCCTCAAGCTAATGCGCCCCTCTCTAAATGAATGCGCCCTCCTCCAAGGTGTAGCCCATAATCCATGGTAGACACTCCATGGTAGACTAGTACCAAGATAAAGCTCCTCCCAAACCCTTGAACTCATGTGCCCTCTCCTCCTCAAGAAATGTTCCCAAGATCTCTTCTCCTCTTAAATCCCTCAAGTGAAGAATGAATCTCATATTTTCCCTATTCCCTCCTTTAGCCTCTCTTTGGCCAAACCCTAAAATATCAATGGCCTAGATCCAATTTTTCCATGTCTAACCAATGGGTGAGATTTAATCCCAAAATATCACTTAGGAAACCCACTTTCCTTAGTTTTCCTCATGTCCTTTAACTCACCCACAAAGTGAATTAAATGTCACTTTAATGACTTAAGTGACACATTTCACTTTTGACTTAAACTCCTAAGTCAAAGTGAAATTAGAACATAAAGTAAAGTAAATAATGGTAATAGTCTCCCCCTTTGTGTTTAGAGATTCACAAACACAATGGGACCACTTTCCAAGGTACCTGAATCTCAACAATTGACACCTCTAATTTCAATACGGAAATGATCCTCTCTTCACTTTCCGATTTCTCAATTTCTAAGTTACAAGTAGACAATGTGGATCCTTCTTGGCAAGGGTGGCATGAAGTTAAAAAAAAAAAGGGAAGGATTGAAGATCATTTTTTACATCTAGAGATAGGGTTCATGACTACAACGCCCTTTGAACTCTGAAACCCTTGTCCAATCCCTTAACTCCAGTACGCGATCTGACGCACTGAGAAGAACATTGCTAGCTTATCCATGGAAGAGGCAGAGGGGGTGCAAGCCCCATCTTATAGAAATGTTGTAGATAATGAACAACCCGACGTAAAAATATCCAGACCGACCTTTGAGCCGCTGCTACATCTAAGGGAGAAGCTTCTTCAGGATGAACATAGGTCGGGCAAGGAGATGAATGTTGAAGTTGATAGAGTAGGATAAAATAATCAGTTCATGAAGGAACATGTGTTGATCGAAAATTTTATGAGAATTTGGACCTTAGAAAGGGACTTAATGAAGTGGATCAAAACCTGGTGAAACCCCAAGGGTCATTATGAACTTTAGTTGGGGCCTAAAGGTTTCTTCCCAATAATATTTCTCAATCTTGAAGATAAAGACTGCATATTTGAGAATGTACCTTACTTTTTCAATTCAACGATCCTATATTTAGGATTCTAGATGGATTGCTTCAGCCCTAAGAAGGAATACTTCTCATATGCATCGGTTTGGATTTTCCTTTACTCCCTTTCACAGGAATTCTGGTTAGAAGAAATGCTAGATGGCATTGGTAATACACTTGGTCTATATGTTAAATCTTCATAAGCAATGCACCAAAGAAGGTATACCTCATATGCTCGCATATGTGTTTACATGAATATATCCAAAGCTCTACCAGGTTCTCTAACTCTGGAGTACCGAGGTGAAGAATGGATGAAAACAATCGATTATGAGCACATTCCCTTCTGATGCAGAAAATTCCATTAACATGGTCACCTTTTTGGGGATTGTCCTTTAAATATTCCCCTGCACTTAGCATAGGAGGATCAAAAGAAGAAAAATGAGGGCTTCACACAGGTACAAGGACGCAGAAGGACTAACACATGAAATTCGGGGCCAAGGAAAGGTAAAAAAACTTCAAACAGTAACTCCTTTGACATTCTCAGTAAACTACCTAATACCCAAGAGGTGGAAAACCCACACATCTAACCAACCAAAGGAAATGATAAAGGTAAAGAAAAATAAGTTACCGAACCGGTCCTAGAACAAATAATTATGCTCAATTCTCCTACTCAGATGGTTGTGGATATTTCATCGAAAGAAGGGGAAGAGATGGAAATGATTGTTGATGAGAAATATCTAGTGGATATTGATATAGATTTTCTTGAGGAGGATTACAACAAAAAGGAACTACAATCCCTCCCCTCAGAGAAACTATACAAAGTTCACAAAGTCTACATAGACTCCACAATAGGAGATGCATCCTGATTTAGAGGTGCTTCGGGGATCTATTCAGAACTTGGTAAAGGCAATCATAAAATACACAAAGAACAAAAAAAGAGAGGGTGCAAATTGACACAACAACTCATTCACGAGGTAGGTAATTTCATGATCAACTCGGGACAAATAAAAAATATTACAAAAAGATTCATTTCTCCCTTTCCACCCCCTTTTTTATGAAGTTTCTTTCTTGGAATGTAAGAGGCCTTAATAGGGGAATAAAACAAAGGGTTCTCCATGAATGCATAATGGTAGAGAAGGCAGACATACTTTTTCTTCAGGAAACAAAATGTGTAGGCACCACTGCAAAAGCACTCCTTGCACGGTGTTGGAGACACAATGAATTCATATTCATTGATTCCAATGTGCATCCCCATCCTATGGAACACATCGATAATCACTCTAGATGGATTTTATTCCTCATCCTGAATTCTCACAACTAAATATCGCGTCATAGGGTCTAGAAAGGAAGGCATCATTACCAATTCCTATGGTCCTTAATGCCCACCAAAAAAAGATAATTTTATGAAAAATATCATAGCTCTTGGCAGTTTGGTTGGTCAACATATATGGATGTTGGGAGGAGGCTTCAACGTCATCATCTTATTGGAAGAAAAAAGAGGGGGAATTTGTAAACTAGATAAAGACAACGACAACTTTCATAATCTCTTAATGGATCTACATCTGATTGATATTGAAGCGCAAAATGGAGTCTTTACGTGGTCCAACAGGAGGACTGACACCCATTAGGTGGCTTGTTGACTGGACTGGTTCATGGTATCAGAATCCCTTATGATGGAGGATCCATTGCTCGAGGCATGCATTCTCCCTCATTCAGGATCGGATCACCAGCATATCCAACTCTGGTTCAAGACCACTAGCATACCTAAATACAAGCCCTTTAGATTTGAAAATGTATGGCTCACCCATCCAGACTTTCTAGAAGTATCTAGGAAGTGGTGGTAAGAAGATGAGGTAACTCGTGGAACCCTCATGTACATATTCCAACAGAGACTCAAAAAATTCAAGTAATCAGTGAGAACATATTATAGGATCATCATGAAATTGATAAACATTTGGTAGAGATACAAAACGAACTCATTCACTACGGATCCATGGATACCCTACAGGAAGAGGAGGAGCTCCTTAAACAACAACTAGTGGAAAGGCAACACCAAGAGAATCCTTTGGCGCCAGAAATCAAGAGTGCAATGGATAAGAAGGGGAAAAATATACAAAGTTTTTCCATAGGTCCATGATACAAAGGCAACACATAAATCACATCACCAAATTGGAGAATGATTAGGGTCAAACACTCATGGAGCATGAAGTAATGGAGGACGAGTTAGTAAACTATTATTCCAACCTTTTCTCTGAGCCAGTCCAAGATCGATCATGGGCCATTAATAAAATCACACAACATATATCTAACCTTATTTCATGGGAACAAAATTAAGCACTCATGAGGCCTATATCCATGGAAGAGGTAGGCCATGCCATGAAAGAAATGCCAATGTGAAAATCTCTAGGGCCCAATGGTTTTAATACAAACTTCTTTCATCATCGCTGGCCAATGGTTCAGGAGAAAGTTTGGAACCTGGTGGAGGAATCATGCTCTTTAGGAAGGGTCCTAACTACCTTCAATGCCACATTCCTCACACTTATTCCTAAGGAATATTGGGTGACCCACCCCAAATAATTTAGGCCCATTTCCCTATGTAATGTGATCTATAAAATCATAACAAATATCATTGCACTATGGTTCAAGTTGATTCTTCCCTTCATAATTTCCAAGGAACAGTCCAGCTATGTGGAGGGAAGACATATTTTGGACAACATCATACTATCTCATGAGGTGATTCACTCTTTCAAGTCCTCGAGGACTCCGTGTATGCTCATAATACTAGACTATTCAAAATCCTTTGATCACTTGAGTTGGCAGTATACACAATCAATTCTCTTTGCTTTTGGATTTGGTAATGATTGGATAAATTGGACACTAAATCTCACTTTAACTTTTTTTTTCTCGATCCTAGTAAATGGCATGCCCTCCAAATAATTTTCCCCTTCTCGAGGCATACGCCAGGGAGACCCCCTTTCCTCCTTCCTATTCGCCATCATGGTTGAAGGGTTCAATCGCTATATCAAAGCCTCCATTGCAGATTTATCCCTCCATGGTATTACCCTACATGGCCTCTAGACATCTGCTTCACACAGTCAGTTCATAGAAGACACTATGTTAATGGGTACTCCCACGATGAAAGAAGCTCAAAAACTTAAGCTTATCCTCATTGATTTCAGTGAAGCTTCATGTACCTCTGTCAATTTGGAGAAATCTCAAATATTTTTCTTCAACACTCCTTTGGCCATTCAGAATCATATATCTCGATTGTTAGGAATCCATCAAATCTCCCTTTTGTCCAATTACCTTGGCATCCCACTCTCTAAATGAACAACCAAAAATATCTCTTGGTCCTGTCTCCTAGATTCTTTGGCTCGAAGGATAAATTCCTGAAATTTACATTCCCTCAATTTCGTAGGGAAGATGGTTCTGGTAAAATCTATCCTCCAAGCAATCCCAACCTACCTCTTCTCAGCATTAGCATCACCCAAATTAGTACTTAGCACCATCATAACTATTAATAGAAAATTTCTTTGTCAGGGATTGAAATTTGATAGAAAGTGGGCCTTGGTCAACTGGGAAAAGATTTGTCGACCCAAAATCAATGGTGGTTTGGGACTAAGGGATCCGAGTGTACTCAATGAAGTGATGGGTGTAAAAATCTAGTGGCGGTGGTTGAAATACCCATAAGAGCTTTGGGCACGTTTGTGGAAAAATAAATATGCTCCAAATATCGATGAGACTTCTCTCATGAGAATGGCAGATAAAATCCATGGATCCAACATATGGAATGAAGCCTCGAGAAACCACCCCCTCATCTAGGAACATGATTTTTGGGAACTAAGGGATGTCCAATATGCTTATTTCTAGTTAGACTCCTGACAACAATTCCCTGGAAATCCTTCATCACATTCAATTCCAAATGCCCAATAACACTAGGATTAATGTTGTTGATGTTTGGAATGAAACCCGTTCGGATTCCCAATGGAGAGTATGGAACACCTCACCAAGGGACCTCAAACTTCCTATTGAATGAAATCTAGAACCATGGAAATAATTACCATCCCTGAGGAAGATTCACTTACGCGAAGGTAGGGACATTCTGCACTGGGGACATTCTACGACAGTAACTTATTTCTAGTCAAATTCCTGGCAAAAATTCCCTCCACTTCAGTCTATTGAAATCCTTCATCACATTCAATTCCAAATGCCCAATAACTTTAGGATTAAGTTTGTTGTTGTTTGTAATGAAACCCCTTCGGATTCCCAATGGTGAGTATGGAAAACCTCACCAAGGGATCTCAACCTTCCTATTGAATGCAATCTGGAACCATGGAAAGAATTAACATCACTGAGGAATATTCTCTTACGCGAAGGTCAAGGCATTCTACACTGAGGACATTCTACAACAGGAACCTTCACCATAAAATAATCCTATCACATCAAATCTCAATTCCATCTACTACCAAAATATCCAATTTGGCATAATATTTGGAAATCAAACTTCTGGCCAAAGGTTTCAACATTTATGTGGCTTATGGCCCAAAATCGTATCCTTACCTAGGACAACTTAAGGAAAAAAGGTTTTATTGGGCCCTTAGCTTGCCCTCTTTGTATGCAGCAGGAGGAATCGATGGAAAATCTAATGAATCAATGTCCTTTCAGCCTGAAACTCTGGGACAAGGTGGAAATTATAATGAGGAAAACAGACTACTCCACACTCCGTAGATAACATCATCCAATATATAGAGAAATGGAGAGAGAGTGCTTGCAAAAATTCCATTCTTAACCAGATTTGGCAGTTGATTCCAGGTTTTGTGGTTTGACAAATACATAAATAATGTAACAAACAAATCTTTCACTCCCAGTCTTCCTCATTGGACTTTGTTCAGTCCAAAAAATTTAGCAGCATTCAAGAGATTGTGAGATCACAACAATGGAGTACAGAGGACATGAAATGTGATTCCATTGAGAACATCATCCTCTCCAAATGGCATCTAAACATTGATACTTTTGAATCTCCTACCAGTTCCAAACAAAAAAAAGTGGCCCTGCAAAGTCCCAACAGTTGGGAAATCCCCCCTCCAAGGTTATTAAAGTTGAACTTCAATGGAGCTTTTGAGGAAAACCTGGGACCCGTAGATTTTGGAGCAGTAATCAGAAACAGTGATGGCATAATTGGTCATATTTTGACCGAAATCTTGGGATTTGACACAAAAAACTCACCATAATTATGGGGCCTAATTTGTGGGATTCAGTTGGCTTCACTCTTATGTCTAAATCAATTCATCATAGAGGGAGCCTCTCAACTCATTGTTTTTCTTGTCACTAAAATTATCCATGGATCTTGCCCTGCCAAAATTTTCCCTAGTTGGAAACTCCTCAAGTCCTTTCTTCATCTAGGTCTCATCCTAATCCCTTCTTATGTAATAAGAGAGACAAATAAGGTGTCCGATAAACTTGCAAATGAAGGGGTTGGCCTCTCGGGTGTATACATCTTCATTGATGCCAATTCCTTCCCAGCCTCATCCATTTACCAACAATGCCTTGTCTTGGAAAACTCAGATTGAAACCCCCTAGATGGAGTGCCATGTGCATAATACATGCACTTAAAGAAATCCCTTTCCTATCGTCTCCCCTCCTGGTTTCAGATCACAAGAAGGAATTCAATGTAGGGCGTTGGTGATGGGAGTTTTATCCTCATGCAAGTTTAGATTCACTGATTCCAGATTCCTTCGAGATTAATGGGGATGCCTCCCACATAGGACGATATCACCTCGATTATTATTGTGCACTTAATGAGCTAGAACAAGGTTATTTCCATTCACTCTCCCAGAATTCTTGTCATGTTTCTTTTCCATGCTTGGTTGATGCGTCTGACTTATTCTCTGGAGGATTACAGGCGTGCTCAATGTTGGTTTCCCCTTTTCCCATTTTAGTTCAGAGCACTCGGCATTGAAACTATGCCTTAAGAGCAAGGCAGACCTAACATAGGTCCAGATTATTTATGCTACCTTGCATGTCAAAGAAACAATGTTGGTATCCTTGATAGGGAGTCTCACCACTTTCCTTCACTAGACATACACCCCGATGAGACTTTGAGCCTTGATACTAGTATGGAGGAGGAAAATTGGAGTTTCCCCATCCTTGAGGAGGACATGCAGGCTCCACTTCCCAGGAATGATGAAGGCTCATCTACAACTTTTCCATTGCCAAGAAGGTAGTCAAGTCACCCAGTCATGCCAGTAGAGGAACCTAGCCCAAAATATATGTTTAGCCCATTAGAAGGACATTGGGCTACCCCATCATTGAGGAGATTCCTCTACTTATTCCTCTTCAATATGTCACTCCTACATCACTGGAGGCCCCAATTTATACACCACATCCCATTCTCTTAGAGGATCACCTCAATCTGATAGTGGACATCCACAGGGATGTGGATGACCAAATTTTTCGATAGGAATTCTTAAATCATCGGTTGGACCTTCTATATGAAGCACTCTCGAGTGGACCAACCTCCTGTAGTTGTCCAGTTTGTCACCAACCTTTCAGTCAAGCCCCAAGTTGGACCCAACATACTCATGGCGAAGAGAGAAATGACACACCTAGTGCATGATCTTTTGGTTGTTATAGTTTCAATTTTTTTTGCAAACATGTAGGATTTCTTTCAAAGGCTTTCAAATCCACTATGTAATTGTAGTCTCTATTTGACTCAATTTAACTATAAACACATAAACATACTAGTTTTCTCTCTTAAGATCCTGGATTTGGTTCTAGTTTCCTTTTTTTGATAGGTTGGCTTCCAGGATCCAATGGATATGTAAGGTTTTTTGCTACTAAAGATAATACAATTTCTTAATTTACCAAAAAAAAAGATCATTTTTATAGGGTAAAAAATGACATGTATATTAACTGTGTAATTTTATTCTTGTTCATGGAGTCTTCAACTGTATTTGATTTATATCTGTAATGTGCTTCAAGAACTTGATTTCTTTTTGTAACTGGAATAAAAAATTGTAATTTGTTTCTTTGAAAAAAATAATTATCTCCAATTTCAATATAATAAGCCACTAAATTAAAATAATTACAACTATTATAATAAAAATTCAAATCAAAATATAATTAACGTTGTTTCCACCCAATGTGAGTTAAGAGTATACCAATACATTTAATGACTTAGATTAACCACAATTAAAAGGTTCATAAAAAAACATTTCATCCAAACCTCATTTCAGTGATTATGTAGGAATGCAACGTCAATCTTGTTATCACACAATGGCCAGATATACAACTATAACACATAAGACTTTCTATATGCATCAAAGACATGTTCATTACATTGTTTCTCTAAATTTTGAAACATTAAACTATAGTCATTTTGGTTTATCATTTATCTTATTAGTAATTTGTTGGGATTCAAGACTAAGGAAATACGGATAATTTGCTTGTCCAGATTGTGGCGAGTTCTATGGATTTGTGTAAGTGTGTATGTGAAGGAAATAATAAGTTTATGCAAACATTGCACTATTTTCATTAAACAAAGAGAAATTTAATGGATAGATTGAGGAAAGATCCCCTCTACATAACATGACACCAACAAATTATGGAAAAATGATTCGAAAGGTGACACTCTTGAGCATCCAGATGATATCAAAATTCCTTGGGATCACATGAAAATAGGCATTAACACAAATTCTAAATTTTATAATCTTACATATTTGGAAGAATTTTTAAGTTGACAATCTTGAGCATCCAAATGATATCAAAATTCCTTGGGATCACATGCAAATATGCATTAACATGGATTCTAAATTTTACAATCTTACATATTTGGAAGAATTTTTAGTGGCACATTTATTGGATCCAAAGCATGTGTTCAAGTATATGTAAAATTCACTTTGGAAACATATTACTTCTATTGATAAAAATACAAGTGCACCTAGAAGAGATTTGATCATATCAAAAACAAAAAAAGATTTATGTAATAAGGAAATGATGTATAAAAAAAATCAATATATTGTTTAATAATGACTTATATCCTTAGAACAAAGTTATTTGTACAATTTGAACACTAATTGGGTGTGCCTCTTATTTATTATCGATAATCCAGAGCTCGATAATCATTTAATACAAATCAAATCACATGATCACCATAATTTGTTAAAGGTACCAAGCACTAATATGATTGTAATATAGTCATAACTAACATCCTTAATTTATAATTTTTTGCTTTTAAAATCTTGCGAATATTTCCTTTTTATGTTCTAATTCCTAATATGTAGATACTCTGATCATATGAAATACTAAACATGTAGATACTCCAATCATATGAAATATTAAACGTGGTGAAGTGTTGCTCAAAGAAGAGTCACTAAAAACAAAAAGAGAAGCATGGAATACAACAGATATACTTAATTGAAATACATAGCTTTGAATTATATTTTTATAATTTTCAATAACATTGTAGATATTGATAAATTTAACAAAATAAATAAATTCATTTAATCAATATGGAGGTAAACAAAATTCGATGCACAAAAAACAAGTGTTGTATGGCAGCATAGTCCCTGTCGGGTTGGAATGGGAATAAATGCACTACTATGGTGGGACCGAGGGAGAAATAGAAGCTCAAAACAACAGACACATGGGAAACAACTTGGAGTACAGGTGGCATCCATGCATAAAATGACTCATGCCAGTGTGTCACATGCTAGCCATAAGACATCGAGCTGGTAGATGATCCAGGGAGAATGTCACTATGGAAGTAAGGCCGGAGCCTCGAAAAACTGGAGTCCCGAATTCCCAAATTAGTTAATCATAATATTATATTAATATGGGGTTAATATATAGATATTCTTGCAGATTAATCTGTTAGCACCAAAATGACAACCTAACGAGGATGTCAATCCTACTGCATTTTTTTATAGATGTGATAATCATGTTTAAGTTATTTCCTGGGGCGTATATAGTTCAAATATGAGACTTAGAAAATTTCCGTCGTAATGACTTGAAGCAATAAAAAAAGATAGTAGTTGTTTGTTTTGTTTTTTTTGAAATAAAGGTTCATGGAAAAAAGAAGGACGAGGAATCACACACATTAAACATTCAAATTTAATAAACACAATTTCCTGATGTCCAACATAGTTGAAGAAAAATATTTATGAGCACATAAAAATAAAAGAAGATGATCGTTATGCATAAAGAGAACTAATTTAGCATTCTGAAAACAGGCCCGCAAGGCACCATCGAGATTGTTCCCGAAGTAATTTTCTTTGAAATTTATTAAAAATTAATAATGTATGTTACATATTTCTAGAATCTGTTGCATATTTCTAGAAATTTAAATGTGTTTGTCATATAGACTGGCATTGGGGCTCCCGCGGACCATAAAATAAATAAGTACAAGAAATAGGACTGTAAAAAGAAGAAGTGGGCGACGGTAGAGAGGAAGACCTGAAAAGAAGAAATTGGAAGTTATCAGTCTTTGGTTAGAGATTTCTATTTAAAGAGGTGGAATAGTTGGATTGATAAAGAAAGAAAGATGTGATCAGTATAGACTTACTATGATGATATCTATTTCTCCCTTTGTTATTTGATTGGTGATGCCTTTTTATTTCTCTCGTCAACAAACACTAGAATCGTGCCAATCGGTTGTTGCCCTTCGTCAGTGAGCTTGTCGATTCTCCTTTGGAGCCATTCTTCAATGTAGCTTCTCATGGGAGGCACGTTGATTTCATCCCGTATTTTTATGTTGAAAAACTCATTTTCTAATTTCCTTAGATCGATAGAAATATTATACAGAGCATGTTCAATTTCTTCATTGTGTTCCGAATAGTCCACTAGCCAGTTGTCCACGTCATCTTGACCATATTCAAGGATGTCGTTAAACTTTTCTAAAGACAACACCTTTAAAATATCAACTTTTTCATCAAAGGCTTTCTTAGTTAAGTACAAGGAGTTGAGGATTAGGTTTCGATCTTGAACCTCGTTGGTACTTTCGGCTAAGTCTATTTCAGTAAGGTTTCTTAATAATTCTTCTTTCTTTGATATGGCTTGTTCACAAGATTTGACAATGAGATGTAGATTCTTAACTTTCTCTTTCCAGCATGCTTTTAATTGTTTGATCCGGTTTGGGGAGGGGAGATCTTCTTGTCTTATTCTCAGATATGAGATGTTGATGACATGGTTTCCAAAAGGGATCATTGCCTCTATATAGAAAATATTCTTCATTTTTTCAATCCACCTGCAAATATTCATGCAAATCATGTGCCCTCATTTGAAAGGAAGCTATATTTTGTGATGTTTCTCAGGCTTCAATAATTAGCTCCATTCTTTTATTGATATTCTTCTCCACATAGCCTCTAAAATATGCAAGGAGGCTAGAGGATCCTTTTAACTTGGTTGCAGGGGTGGTAGGCATGGGTTTTGCTAAATGACTAGAAAACAATGGGGTAGGAATCAAATCCTCCTCCAATTCCTTGATTCGGTCGTTTAGTCTGCCATTCTCTGTTCAATTCCTCCAACGGAATCATCAAGAGAATCTGTGGTTTCTCGGTGAAGTCGGGAGATTTGGGATGGCTACATGTTCCTAAGGTTAATCTCTGAACGAGATTTCCATTTCTTATTTGTTACATCTCTCTTTTCAATAATTAAATTTTTAGATTGGCTGTCAAAAACAACGCTCTAGAATACGAAGGATTCATCTTTGTCAAAAATGTCAGTCTCATCTATTTCCATTTTGGAACTATGGTGCATCGTGTATGCAGGCTGATCAACTTTACGGAACACATCATTCACAACAGTCTCAAGTTGCATGTTCTCAATTTCAGTTTCAGGCTCTTTCGCTTACCCTACAACATTTTTTCTCTTCTTCGTCACAGGAAGCTTGTGAGAACTATCAATTTTTCCACAAGGAGGGTTCTTATCTCCTCCTCCATTTGAATAATTATGGGTTTCTTTCTTATTGGGGTGGGCCGTTGGAGCGATGCTCCATGATGTCGTGCTCTTGGGAGTGCTAGTCGGGGACTAGAAACTCTTCTCACTAGAGCCTTTTCCCCATTGTTTGTACAATTCAGTTGTGCTTTGCAATGTCTCTACATCACCATCGTCAGGAGAAAGAGTGTTTTCATCATTGTCTCTGTCTTTATTCAAGCGTGTATGGATAAAAGAGCTGCTAAAGCCAACTACTAGTAAATGTTCTAGAAAAATTCCATTAGGGTCGAACCCTCTGAACATTTCAACATATCTTAGATTCAATTTGTTGAAATGGCCTACAAATTCATCAATCTTATCGACATTCTTGAACACAAAGTCCCTGAATTTCCAAGGCAGAGGAATGAAATGTTTTTTTCTCTTGCCATGGAAAAAATGCAACCAATAGTTGTATTGCCTTGCTATTTATGTAAAAAATATCTTGTCTATGATGTGACATGGAAGGAAAGCATGATTTTCCTTGGAGCCAAGAATCATTATTACACTGTAAGTTTACATTTTTTCAAGTGTCCCCTTCCTATCCAAAAACTTGGTTGCTTGGTCAAACATCCGAGGAGCATCCTTTCCTAACAATAAATCTTTGAAAATCGAGACAAAGTCATTGAAAACCTCATAAAAGAAATGGGAGGCCTTGTGCCTCCACAAGGCCTAGTACCAGAACGTTATTGGGTCGAATTCATAGTTTATATTCTTGGACAGAGACAATTTTGGAAACAAAAAACAATGCGCTATCGTGAAAACCAAGTAGGATGACATATACAATTTATTCTCTTCTTTGAATCATGACAATTGGGAACATATTGCAATTGAAATGAGCTTCCTTCAATAAAAAATGGATTGTTCCTTGACTGTGCAATACAAAATATAAATAACCATGCAGGAAATGCTTGCCATGGATTCTTGTAAATAGCTAGGAAATTTCCCGGAATGGATTTCTAAAGGAATTGATCTGCAACTTTGTGATATCTTCAGGAACTGTTGTCAGGTCTTCTAGGAACTCGGGTAAGAGGTCCAACCCATTATCATGTTTTTCTAGGAACTGCTTGCAGTCCTTTCCTCTGAAGGTCAATGTTGGCTCTGACAATCTTAACATCTTGCAGAAGACCTGAGGTGACAAAGAAATAGGAGAATGGTTGCGCAGTGGAATAATTCTTTGGCTTGAAATATATTTTCTGGCGCACCAAGATACCACCTCCTTACACTCAAAAAATTTAGGGACATGACCTGCACGAGCGATTCCAGAGGTCCAAATCACTTCGTTATGGGCGGAAGGTGATGAATAGTAAGAGTATGCCCTGGACCACTGGAATTTATGGTCCTCACGCTCGAAGATATTCATTGTATATCCACATAATTGTTGTCGAGTTGCTGCCATAAGTTTACGAGAACGTTCGTTTTCTCCACACGATGTTTGAAACAAAGAGTTGGAAGGGATAATATAACCCTCCGCAAATATTGGTCCAATGTGTGTGAATGGGAGATCTCCTCGAGCCTTTGACTCATTAATGACAATCTCAATCACTGTTGCATGATGTGCTGCTAGCATTAAAGACTAGTAATTACATACTTAGAAGTGCAAAGATGGCGGGTACGACGGAGAGCAATTAAGGATTGGAGATTTGGTGAATGTGCCAACGCCACAAGCCACGAAAGACATTCCATGATGTTTGAGATGAACAATCAGAAGGGATAATATAAATCTCCATAGATATTGGTTTAATGCATATTAATGAGAGATCTCCTCGAGCATTTCATTCATTAATGACAATGTTGACGGTTCCTGCATGACAAGTTGTTATCATCAAAGATTACTAATTTCATATTTAGAAAGAAGTACGAAGGTCATAGGGACAAGAAAGAGAAATTAAGGAATGGCTAATTATCGAAAGTGGTCGGTCGTGATTAAAAATAGGGTTACAAGGTATAACCATGAGAGGTGAGGGCTCGATGGTCAAATTTTATGTCTCAGAAGTTTTGAGTGCAAAATGCATAACACTGAAGAGGGCATGATGGGATAGTCCAGAGGTCAATTTTTATATCACGAAACTCCAGGTACTGTTTGCAGGCCACAGAACATTGGAAGCGAAATCGTGAGCCCACCTGTCCGGGAACCTGCAATCGAAAAAGTGACTAAGTATGGAATAGGGAAACGATAGGCTAGACTTGTTTTCGCTAATATATTGAAATTTGTAATAGACATCCCATTACCTGGTAAGATCTTTTCTGCATGTTTCTGGGAAATTTGTGTAGCGATAGTCAGTGTGAATATCTCATCGAGCCTTTTGATTATTAGTGATGGTCTCTACGGTTGTTACATGATGAACAATTAGCATTAAACCTTGGTCATTGCATACTTTGAAATAAGTGCTAAGGTGGTGGGCACATGAAACAATGACTAGGAATTGGAGATTTTGTGAACCCGCCAACTCGAGGATCCGCAAAAGAGATTCCAAGAAATGGGAAAGTATGGAAAGCGGTCGGACATGCTTCAAAATAGGGTGACAAGGTTCCCCAGGAAACGTAACACCCCGATGGTCAAATTGTATGTCTCATAACTTTTGAGTGCAAATGTGTAACATAGAAGAGGGGATGATGTGGGAGTCTGATAATCAATTTGTATATCGCGGAAGTCTGGGAGATGTCCTTGAGCCTTTCACTCATTAATATCAATCTTTATAGTTCCTGCATGATGAACTGTTAGCATTAAATCTTACTAATTTCATATCCATAAATAAGTACGAAGGTGGCGGGGACAAGGAACAACAATTAAGGAATGGCTAATTATTGAAAGCAGTTGGTCGGTCTTCAAAATATGGTTATGATATATAACCAACAGAGGTGAGGGCCT
Source organism: Picea sitchensis (assembly GCA_010110895.2). NCBI lineage: Eukaryota > Viridiplantae > Streptophyta > Pinopsida > Pinales > Pinaceae > Picea > Picea sitchensis. Next base: position 55,339 of record SNQJ01S0019495.1, on the reverse strand, counting down.
GATGGTCAAATTGTATGTCTCAGAAGTGTTGACCACAAAACACGTAACATGGAAGAGGGCATGATGGGGCATTCCAGCGGACAAATTGTATATCGCGGAACTCTAGGTACTGTTTGCAAGTTGCGGGACATTGGAAACACAATCGTGAGCTCGCCAGTCCGAGAACCCACAATTGAAAAAGTGTTTAAGTATGGAATAGAGAAACGATAGGAAAGACTCATTTTCACTAATATATTGAAATTTGTAATAGATATCCCATTACCTAGAAAGATATTTTCTGTATGTTTCTGGATAAGTTGTGTAGGGATAGTCAGTGTGATTGTCTCCTTGAGCCTTTTGCTTATTAATGATGATCTTTATGGTTTTTGCATGATGAACTCTTAGAATTAAACCTTTGTTGTTGGATATTTGGAAATAAGTATGAAGGTGGCGGGCATAGGAAATAGTGACTATGAATTGGAGATTTCGTGAACCTGCCAACCCGAGGATCCAAAATACAGTGACAAGGGTTCCCCAAAAGATGTGAGGCCTCGACGGTCAAATTGTATGGCTCAAAATTTTTAAATGAATAATTTGTTACAAAGAAGAGGGGACAATGTGGGAGTCTGACAGTCAATTTGTATATCGCGGAGGTCTGGGTGTTGTTTGTAGGTCACGGAAAAATGGAAGTACAATCTAGAGGCCAAAATAATTAATGTGCATTAGGAAGGGAGAAAATTTGGTGGGGATAGAAGGGAGCGATAAATGATTTGAAACTTTTTGTGAACCCGAGTAGAGTGAAGCTTGCCAGTTGGAGGAACCAGGGGTGGAATTGTAGATCCCATAATTTTTGGGTGCAAGATGTATATCACAGAACATGGGGAAAAAATTGGGTAAGTATGGAAAGGAACAACGGTCGTTCAGAGCACTGTAAATGGTGGTTTAATGTGTGTTAATGAGAGATGTCCTCAAGGTTTTTGCTTATTAATGCCAATTGTTTTGTGCCAGTGTGTTGAGTTGTCACTAGTAAAACCATAATTAATGTGCATTGGGAAGGGCATGAAGGTAGTGGGGATGGAAGGCAATGATAGATGCTTTGACTTTTGTGAACCTAGGTAGAGTGAAGCCTGCGAGTTCAAGGAGTCTGGGGTGGAATTGTAGATCATGAAAGTTTTAAGTGCAATATGTATATCACAGAACAAATGGTAGGAGAGTTCGATAGTACCAATCTTGGAAACCACGACCATAAAATTGGCTAAGTATGGAAAGGAACGACGATCGGTCGGACTCGTGATGTGAGGATATAGATCGAGATGAAGATCTTTCTGTTCGCCAACCCGAGAACTCGCGATCATAGAAAGGAGACTAAGTATATAACCATAAAGGGATAATAGAGGGGAACAAGAAAAGGGAAAAAGGGGCAAGTATCTCATAGAACAACATCTATTGTTTGTTTATTAATGGCAATCTTTTCGAACCTTTGGTGAGTTCTCACTAGTAAAATCATAAATTGCAGATCACAAAAGTTTTTTGGTGCAATATGTATATGACGGAACAATGGGCATAAGAGTTCGATAGTGCTAACCTGGGACTCGGTGGTCAGATAATTGGCTAAGTATTGAAAGGGATGTTGGTCGATTGGGATCATGAAGTGAAGATATAGATGTAGGCCAGACTCATTTTCTCTAATGTATTGAAATTTGTAATAGATATCCCATTACCTGGCAAGATCTTTTCTGCATGTTTCTGGACAAGTTGTGTAGGGATAGTCAATCTGACCGTCTCCTCGAGCCTTTTGCTTATTAATGACGATATTTATGGTTGTTGCATGATGAAATCTTAGCATTAAATCTTTGTTGTTGCATATTTGGAAATAAGTACGAAGGTGGCAGGCACATGAAATAATGACTAGGAATTGGAGATTTCGTGAACCCACCAACCCGAGGATCCAAAATAAGGTGACAAGGGCTCCCCAGAAGACGTGAGGCCCCGATGTTCAAATTGTATGGCTCAGAACTTTTGAATGCATAATTTGTAACATGGAAGAGGCGACGATGTGGGAGTCCAAAAGTCAATTTTTATATCGCGGAGGTCTAGGTGTTGTTTGTAGGTCACGGAACAATGGAAGTGCAATCTAGAGGCTAGAATAATTAATGTGCATTGGGAAGGGCACAAATTTGGCAAGGATGGAAGGGAGCGATAAATGATTTGAAACTTTTTGCGAACCCGGGTAGAGTGAAGCTTGCGAGTTGGAGGAGCCTGGGGTGGAATTGTAGATCACAAATTTTTTGGGTGCAAGATGTATATCATGGAACACAGGGAAAAAATTGGGTAAGTATGGAAAGGAACGATGGTCGTTCGGAGTACCGTAAATGGCGGTTTAATGCATGTTAATGGGAGATGTACTCAAGTTTTTTTCTTGTTGATGCCAATTGTTTCATACTAGTGTGTTGATTTGTCACTAGTAAAACCATAATTGATGTGCATTGGGAATGGTGTGAAGGTAGTGGGGATGGAAGGAAGTGATAAATTCTTTGAAACTTTTGTGAACCTAGGTAGAGTGAAGCTTGCAAGTTAAAGGATTTCGGGGTGGAATTGTAGATCACAGAAGTTTTGAGTGCAAGATGTATATCACGGAACAAGCGGCAGGAGAGTTCGATAGCGCCAACCCTAGAAATCGCGACCATAAAATTGGATAAGTATGGAAAAGAACGATGGTCATTCGGACTCATGATGTGAGGATATATATGGATATGAATATCTGTCAGTATGCCAACCCAGGAACCCGTGATCATAGAAAGGAGACTAAGTATATAAACATAAATGGATAATAGAGGGGAACAAGAAAAGGGGAAAAGGGGTAAGTATCTCACAGAACAATATCTATTGTTCGTTTATTAATGCCAATATTTTCGAACCTCTGGTGAGTTCTCACTAGTAAAATCATAAATTGCAGATCACTGAAGTTTTTGGGTGCAAGATGTATATGACAGAATAGGGGGCATAAGAGTTCGATAATGGAGAATTGGCTAAGTATTGAAAGCAATAGTGGTCAGTCGGGCTCATGATGTGAATATATAGATGAATATGAGCATCTGCCAATCCTCCAACCCAAGAAACCGTGATCATAGAAATGCGACTAAGTATAGAACCAAAAAGGGATAATAGAGGGGAAGAAGACAAGGGAAAAACCAATAAGTATAGAGGAGGGAAAAGAAAGAGATAAACAAACATTTAGTCTCAGCTATGTAGTATACTTGGAGGTCGACAAAGACAGCTTCAAGTTTAAAGAGAATTTGTTTATATTTATTCCAATTGTATTCATATTAATATATCTTAATAGATTATTTGTGGTCCAAATGTAAACCATCTTCGAATTTGAAGGGTGTTTTTCGGATTGCAAATTTCGTTCAAACCCATAAGAAATAGAATATAT
>SNQJ01S0019495.1:36412-51898 GCA_010110895.2 Picea sitchensis | reverse complement strand
AGAGAGAGAGAGAGAGAGAGAGAGAGAGAGAGAGAGATGACGTAACATTTTTTATATGCAAGTATATTCTCAAATAGAATAAGTTGTAATATATGCACAATATTGAACAAGAACATGATGTCAACACCTGAGTTTCCATGTTGAAATAGAGTCATTAATTGATTCTATTTACAGGGCCCTTAAGAATGAAAGCAGGATGGGTCCAACAATTTCTTTCTTAAGTATAGGGTGGGCACCACAAAACTATGTCCTATCACAAATTATTCTTCCATGTAAAATGTAAGGAGCAAATAGAGTAACTTTTATTTAAATCGAAGTGTTGGGTAGGGGAAAACAAGTTTTTCGTGCATGTTTAAATATCCATCAAAGAGCATATTAAATTCTTGTAGAAAGAGGTTGAATTCATCTATCAATAGTTTTACATGCAAATGAGTCAATTTANAAAAAAAAAAAAAAAAATATTAAACATTGGAAAACACCATATAAAAACCTCAAATATTTTATATTCAGATAAACTAGGTTACAAAATACAACTGAGATTATCTCCCAAAATAGCTCTCTTGAAATAGTTCAGCACATATTCTCTGAAATTTAAATGTGTTTGCCATAATGACTGCGATTGGGGCTCTCGCGGAACAAAAAAGAAAATATGTAAAAGAATCAAGCCTATAGACAGTCTTTTATAGATTTCAACTTGATCATCAAATGCTTTCCTGGTTAAAAACAATGAGTTGCATATCAATTTCAGGTCTTGGACTTCATGGGTGCTACCAGCTATATATATCCCAACTTCTTGAATAGTTTTTCTCTTCTAGATATGGAAAACCTGCATTAGCTTTTTATTCAACATTCCTTACTTTGCTAAGTGTTAATTTCCCTCTATCTTAGAAAAATTGGGGTTTAAGGTGCCTTCCTTGAAATGTTCTTGGTCATCCACATCTGAGACAAATTAGAGATGTGATTCAGACCCAATTCAAATACGATGGAGTGGTTTTATGTGACGTCAGCTTTGGGGGAAAAAACTTATTTTAGCCAACAAAAGTCGAGACAAAAATTTCAAGTATCTTGTGACTGGTATTCTCCTTGTATTCAATCATTTGTTTGGTTGAAAGGATTTCTTGAAGATTTGTATGTTGAATTTCTTTGTTTTATTGCTATAAATTGGAAGGGACGTTCAAGTAATCTGCAAAATGCTCCCTTTTTGAAGTATATAGCTTCTTCAAGGAACACAGATTTGGCAAGTGTATCAAATGTTGCAGATCACACCATAATATATCTTTCGTCATAGGAGTGAAAGATATTGTGCCTCACAAAATGGTCTAGAATATTCAAAAGTGACGTCAAATATTACTCCATGTAAGAATATACTCAGAAGGAAATTTCAAATTTGGATCCTCACTAAGGTGAGAAACTGTATGAGTGGTTGAATCAACATTCTAAAATTACAAAACCTTCTATCTCAAAGTTGTAACAGACTTGACAGACAACCAACTTCTATCTCAAATTTTGTTGAGCGACCTATGGATGTAGTAACAGACTCAACATACAATCAAATTTCGATCATTACTAGTACTAATGTCAAGTGTATCAATTCATGACCCCAGGCTCCAGGTAGCTTTAGCTTCAGGCATCCACACTAGCGGTGACTCCAGGCTCCAGGTAGCTTTAGCTTCAGGCATCCACACTAGCGGTGACTCCAGGCTCCATATAGCTTCAACTTCGGACATTGACACTGGTGGTGGAAATGGGAATAGTGCCATTGACTACAGGTCGATAATGTGGTGAAAAATCATACTTGTCATTGTCAAATAAATTAGACTACAGGGTTGTCAGACCTACAAAGATCATCGACTTTAGTGTTTCTTTCTCACAACAATTACAATGTTGTTGTGAGTTTGAAAATATTTGGAGGTTGGGTGACCTGTGCGATGATGACCTCAACATTAGGTGCATCTCATACATTTTTTATCTGAAATTGTAGTGTTAATGCAATTTTCATAGTTGATGATAGGTTGATTGCATTGGCACAAGAAATATTAATTGTGTAATTAATTAACATCCTTGAAGGACGTGAATCCAAAAAAAGGCCTGAAAATTTTTGATCAGTCATGTGTTAAACAAATACATTATTTTATATTTTAAAAAATAAGAAATTTTATTCTCTATGTCTAACATTAGGTTACACACATAAACATTTTTAATTTAAACGAAATTAATATATAGTCAACTTAGATCCCCAGAAGCAATCAAATTCCCTAGAGCTAGTTTATTTCCATCATGTTGATTGGGATAGAAGGATCCACCACCAGGACAAAGAAACAAGGTAGAAATAAAATCACATGTGCAAAAAAAAGTTGGGGATCGAAGGAATCTACAACCAGGAAGGCACTATGTGATTATGGACTTGTGATCTTAATGGAAAACTTGAGAGATTCTTGCGGCGAGGCCATGGAGATTTATTTGAACCAAACACGTCAATACTTCAAGCATCGAGAAACTTCCATTTTTTTCAAATATCAGATCTACTGCAATAGAATAAATGCATTCTCCTTATTCAAAGCACAGGAAACAACAGGAAGATCGATATTCGGTGGAAATAGCTCTCGAATATATACTACATCAAGGTCTCTTCTAAAGAATGAAACAAAATCATTACATGAAGGTGGTAGTAAAAGGTGATCTTCAAAAACCAAATGATTACCTGAATACGTCCAACTTCTTGCAGAAGGTGGTAGTATAAAGTAATATTCATAAAGTATTGCAAAGTCCATAGTTCAGAATTCCTTCCCATTGAATTTTCCCAGTTACTTTTCGATGCAAGCATTAGAAAATTTTGAGATCCTTGTTCCCTGATTATATACCCACCTTCAACTACTAGGAGAATATTATTTCAAAGAGCGGAAAGTTATTTGACCGAGACGCAATTATATGCATAGGAATAGTGAAAAAATGTGCATTAGTGATATAAAGTTGATTGTATGTGGATTGTTTTACTACATCTAGAGGTCAGTGAAAAAACTTTGACAAAGAAGTTGACTTTTTGTGAAGTTTGTTACCACACCCAAAAGTTGCTCAACAAACTTTGACATAGAAACTTCTGTAATTTTAGGATGTTGATTCAACCACTCATACAGTTTCTCACATTCGTGAGGATCCAAATTTATAATTTCCTTTGGATTATATTCACGCATGGAGTAATATTTGGTGTCATTTCTGAATATTCTAGACCATTTTGTAAGCCACAATACGTGTGAATCCTGTGACGAAAGATAAATTCTGGTGTGGTCTGCAGGATTTGATACACTTGCAAAATTTGTGTTGTTGGAAGAAGCTATATACTTCAACAAAGGATCATTTTGCAGGTGACTTGAAAGTCCCTTCCAATTTCTAGTAACAAAAAAAATAAGTTCAACATACAAATCTCCAGGTAGGCCTTCCAACCAACCAAAGGATCAAATACAGGGAGAATACCAATCATAAGATACTTGAATTTTTTTTTTCTGAGTTTCTGTTGGCTAACATAAATTTTTTCGCTCAAAGATGACATCACATAAAACCATTCCCTCGTCTTTCAATTGGGCTTGAATGACATCTCTAAGTTGTCTCACACGTGGATGACTAGAAACATTACAACGAAGGCACCTTAAAGACCTAGTTTTTGATGATACAGGGAAATGGAAATAAGTATTTAAAATGAATGCTGGAGGATGATAATATAATCTTCTGTAAATCTTGGTTTAATGCATTTTAATGGGAGATGTCCTCGACTTTTTTGCCTATTAATTACTATCTTTTCGAATATGTGTGGTGAGTTGTCACTAATGAAGGCATGGTTAATGTGCATTGGGAAGGGCGCGAAAAATGATTTGAAAGTTTTTTGAACCTGGAATCTTGGGAACCCGCGAATCTGTGACAACAGGAGGTGAAGAATCAACCAAGTATGGAAAGGTGGGGCATAATGCCTTAAAAAAACTAAAGTAAGCAACAATTTTTCTGAGTTCAAGATCCACAAAAAAAAAGGTTCAGATCCCATAATATTGACCTTTGCCAATTCGATACTAGGCGAATGGAGTGCATCTGGGGTGCCTGTGAGAAAAGCTAATGCTTTGATGAAGAATTGTTTGTATTGCAACATGTGATGGTAATTGTTTCTTGATAGTATTTAAAATGAACATTGGGGGATGATAATATAATCTCCCATATATCTTTCTTGAATGCATTTTAATCGTAGATGTCCTCGATCTTTTCGGTTATTAATGGAAATTCTTTTGAACTAGTGTGGTGAATTGTCACCAATTAAAAACATAAGTAATTTGCATTGGGAAGTGTGTAAAGGTAACAGGGATGGACGTGAGCGATAAATGATTGCAAACTTTTCTGAAGTTGGGAGTCTGTGAACCCGCTAATCTGGGACAACAAGAGGTGAAGAATAGACTAAGTATGGAAATGCGGGGCAGTCAGATGGACGAGGACAAACTCATCGTAGGTAGAGTGAAGCTTGCGAGTTCGAGGAGTCTAGGATTGAGTTGTAGATCACAAAATTTTTGGGTGCAAGATGTATGTCATGAAACATGGGGCATGGGAGTTCGATAGTGCCAATCCGGGAACTCATGACCATAAACATTAACTATCGAAAAAAAATTCTCAGCTATGGAATATAGCTGAACCTTGACAAACTTAGGTTCAAGTACAAAGAGAATTTTTCTATAGTTATTCAAATACCATTCATATTAGTTTATTCTAATAGTATTTTTTTGTCCCAAATATAAACCATGTTCCAATTTGAAGGGTGTTTTCGGCTCGCAAAGTTTGCTGAAACGCATAGGCGATAGAGAAAATATGAGTTAACATTTCCATATGCAAGCATATTCTCAAATATGACAACCTGTAATAGATGCACAGTATTAAAGAGGGACATGAATTCAACACCTTTGTGGATGACACCTTTGTGGATGACAGTGGGGTAGCACAATATTGCATTCTTACTATGATGATGGCTTAAAAAAACTAAAATAACCAACAATTTTTTCCAATTCAAGATGGACACAAAAAATTCATTAGATCCCATAATATTCACTCGTTAATTCGTTTTAATGGGAGATTTCCTCGAGATTTCCGCTTATTAATTCCAATATTTTTTAACCTTCCTGGTGATTTGTCACTAGTAAAATAATAATTAATGTGCATTGGGAAGGGCAAAAGGTGGTGGGGATGGAGTGGAGCGAAAAATGCTTTCAAACTTTTGTGAACCCGGGATTCTATGAACCCACGAAACTTTGAAGACTCAACTAAGTATGGAAAGGTAGTTTGATTAGACAACATCATCGTAGGTAGAGTCAAGCGTGCGAGTTCGAGGAGTCCAGGGTCAAATTGTAGATCACCGAAGTTTTGGGTGCAAGATGTATATGAGTTCGATAATGCCTACGTGCGAACCTACAACCATAAAATTGGCTAAGTATGCAAATGAGTGATGGTCAGTCAAAATCATGATGTGAAGATATAGATGGAGATGAGGATTTGTCAATTTGCCACCCTAGGAACCTGCGAGCATAGAAACGTGACTAAGTATAGAACCAAAAACGGACAATAGAGGGGAAGAAAAAAAGGGAAAAATGGGTAAGTATAGAAGAGGAAAAAGAAAGGGAGAAAATAACTTTATCCCTCACACAATAACACTTAGTCTCATAATTATGAAGCCACGGAAACACATTAACTATGGGAAAAACATTCTCAGCTATGAAATATAGTTTGAGTTCAACAAACTCTGGTTCAAGTCCAAAGAGATGTTGTTTATATCGATTTCAAAAAATTTCATATTATTTTATTTTAATAGTATTTTTGGTGGCCCAACTGTAAAACCACATTCCAATTTTCATTTCTCAAGTGGAGATGTGTTTGTGAAGACACATTTCCTTGAACCACAATCCAGGGGCAGGGAAACTGCAACGTCGATTGTTTGTTGAGTAGATGTTTGTTGAAGATTAAGCAATGTATTTCCAAGTGCACGCATCATTTGCATAGTATCAATATGATTTCATTCATGTTCTTTGCATATTATTCTGAATGCACTTGTCATAGATTTGTCAACCTTTTTTATTTCACTATGGCTATGAAAGAGGTGGGATCTCTGGTGAACAACAAATTTCAAGAACAACACCAAGACAACTTCACACTCATGTTTCTCTAGTCATAGTAGTCACATACGAAAATGTTCTGTAAGAGGATTTTGGCTCAGGCATTCCCAGTATTGAAAATTCTTTCTTGCAAACTGCCAATAGAAAACAAAAACCAACGAACAAGAATGAAACCATGACACTGAGACTCACCGATGAATGGGGAAGGACAAAAGCGCATCGCCTGGCCTGCAAACTACAAAAAAAAGTCCAACTGCAGATGCAGGACCCCAACCTTGTAAAGTTGAAGAAAACAAGATCAAGCAGCAAACAACAAACCAATGAACAAGTACCAAGAGGCCCAATTGTAGCTACAGGGCCTCAACTCTACAAATTTGAATCAAACAACAATAAGAAACATGCAGCAAACCAACGAGCAAGCATCAACCAGTCAACCAGGAATTTCGGTGAAGAAAAATATTTCCCAAATTCACTATAGACAAGATGGTATCAAAAAATCAGAGGAAAATGTATTGTAACACGCCTGTTAAGCAAACATTTCAGGTTGTGAGGCCTGTCAAGTAAACATTTAAGGCTGTGAGGACTGTGTTATCACCATAACAATTTTCAGACAAGATCAAAGTCTCGGGAATTTAGCAAGAGCTACATCATCGTGGAATCTTGATAGTTTGGAGAATTGATAATTTAGAGGACCGGGACATGTCTGCCGACGTATAGAAAAATATAGCGGAGGTGAAAAAGGCATAACTCAACATACCGTCGATTATAAAACGACCCAAATCAATGGCTGGAGCCCATATCAGGCGGTAAATTTGCACGGGACTTAGCCATATAAAGGCAGACCGGGGAAACCATTGTGCTTTTTAAAATGGACGTGTGTCTCCTCCATAGATACATCGGGGTTAAAGGCGGGTTTCCTGAAACCAATTTCTCCAAAACCCTGATGTCACATGTTCCTATATGTTAAATCAAACACTCATGGGGTGATGGTGGTGGTTGGTCGAAATCACCCCCTTTCACTTGTTCGGTACTTCAAAACCATATAATGTCAAGTGAATGCCGCCATATAACAAACTCGAAAGATAATAATTTGAAATGGATTGGCCAATCATGGTAAATCAACGTACTTGTCAATGAATTTGTCAGCAATTCATGATTGGAACTCTATAATTACCGATTCTCAAGTATGAAGGCATCATTTCATCCATAAGTGAAGTAATATCTAATTCACTCAACTCTTTGATTTTTGTAAGAACGTTTCGGTGTCCATGAAATTGGGATACATGGACCAATCTATATCCAATGAAATTGGTCATTCAAGCAACATGGTAGATTTACCTATGAGCAGTAAGGAAAGGGTAATCGCGCATATATTGGAAACTAAATTCCACACAGAACCTGCTATAGACTTAGGATTGGAAGTCAAACTAAATCTCATCATGAGGTACCTAATTATCAATATGCCAGCTATGAAAAAGAAACAGAGAAAACGACAGAGGACAGAAAACATGCCCGAAATGGCTGAAACCATTGCGGAGAATCAACCGGTTTGGTTGGTTACTCTGAAAAAGGAAATCGCTGAATTGAAATAAATTATCAGACTAGAATAAGCACATCTCAACATGTTTTGGATAGATGGAGTTCGAAGAAAGGGGGGGGGGGTGCTAGATATGACAAACCTCCTCATAATGGCCCTGTTTATATAGGATAATTGTTACTATAAATCATTCCTTTTTGTAACTTATCCCTAATTTTAAAATTAATGGAAGTTTGAACGTTTTATATTCCACGAAAAAGCCTTCTCTCTATATATATTATCTCGAGGATATAGAAATGATGGAAAAAGAGGAGCTTGCCCTCTATGAAGGAAGACCTTTGTAAATTTTGGGGCTAGAATGAATATATAAATGCAGAAGAGGATTGTGGACCGTTTATGAAAAGATTCTAACGGGCGGTGATATGAGTCTTGTTTTCCCTTCTCAGTATGTGTTTCCTGTGATCTTTTATTCCATATACATTTTTCTTCCATTTAAATTGGAGAGTTTAAAAGCCCGTAATTCATCATTTGATGCTCTTGGCTTAACGATTTAGACTATGTTTATTTCTTCTTAACTAATTCAGAATTCATTCCAATAATGCACTGATATAGTTATGTGTTTCCTTTTCCTCTGATGCCATGAAAATTTTTCAGATATAAACTCAAACTCACCACCTGATTTAGCCTTTTCCTCTTAATAGTTCGCAGATTTGACAATGTATTGTTTGTTCTAGACTCCATAGCCCAAATGTAATCTCCCTTCCTCCAATCACTTTATTACAAACCCCAAAACAAACCAAATCTAGCCACCGATATCCATAAATATACCTAGTGACACGAGAGGGCCCTCTCTGAGTTGATCAGGCTATTTCCTCAGCTCTAAAGTTGGTTGAAACAATTACCTATGTCATTTGTTTATTCAGTCGGACAAAATTTACAGAGTGCTAACATTCTGGCACCGTTGTCGGGGATGAAATTAAAAAAAATTCCCTAGGAAGAATGACATGGTTGAGTTCTAAGGTCTGAGAGTAGAAGACACTTAGGCACATATTGGCTGTATTCCTACTCCGGCGACTCCACACATCAAAAAATTAGTTTGAAGGTGATTCCACTGGTAGAAGAATCAAGAAATTTGAATTTTCAATGGAGACTCCACTCTCAATGCAGAATCCATCTTCCAAAACATTATTGGAGACTCCACTCAAGTTTCAAATGTAATTCAAAGACTCCACTAAGAAATGAGATCCCTTGAAAGAGGTATGAAAAGACATTATGGAAGAAAACAAGTACTTAAAATTGGATTTTTTCCAAGGCATTTTACTGATTGTTATAAGTTACCTCTTCTTTTTCCTTGAACATGCCAAACAAATTTTTCTTTACCTGTTGCATTCTAATGATGATCATGAATATATTGCAATTATATACCCTCCTCTTAAAGTTATGCATGCATATCCTCACTGTATCACTGATGTTGATAAAAATTTCCCATCTAGGCCACGTAATGACCACAACCAAGTTGATAAGTCTCATGAAGCCAGGGTTGATATTTCATCTTCTGCACTTGACCCAACACCCTCCAAGATTCAACATAGATACAGACCCTTAAAACTACCCCACATCCTTCATGACTTTCCTCCAAAACACTACGAGTACCTGCCTATGTTTGATGGGGAACCCGATACTATCTCAGCTGAAAAGCACATCCAAGGGTTTGAGCATTTTATAGATTTATTTGAGATTAACCATGACGATGTTTATATGAGGGATTTCTATCAATCCTTGAAAGGGGACACCAAAGAATGGCTTAGAAATTTGCAACCAGATACAATTAGCTCATGGGAGGAATTGAAGAATGTTTTTTTTAAGTTTTGGGGCAAGAAGAAATATTTGGAGCTACAACTTGTAGAGTTCTATGCCTTGAAATGGTAGAGCAACGAAGCTATCTCTATATTCAGTAGAAGGTTTTCCAGTATTTAATACAAATTGCCTGAAGAGATTCAACCCACTGAAGTAGCTTCCATGTTCCATTATACAACAAATATTCATCCAGATTTGTCTTTCCTCCTGATGGAAAGAAGACCTAAGTCCTTATAGAAAATGTGTAACGATGCCCAGGATATTCAACACAACATCCATGCATGTAAACAGATCCAAAAGGAGGAGTTGGATGCTCAAAAACATGAAAGTGAATATGAACAGAAAATAGTTGATTGGAATCTTAAGCATAGAATTGACAATATCGTGGGCCCTCTTGATGTCTCAAATGCTTGTGATTGTGCTAAAAATTATATTCCACTTGTTAAAAGAAGAGGTGTTGTTCTAGATTCTGATCCATCCCATGATAAGCAGGGAGCTGGTCATTTTGTAGACAATCAAGAGGATGAGTTTGCAAACCAGTTTGTTGAAGAACAAATTAATGTTCCAAGTATATTATTATTAGACGACGTTGCATATGACACTGATTTGCCTATATATGACAAATAAAAGGATGATCGTGATATTGAAGACCCTCTTCTTCAGAAGTACAGTGAGGAGCAAAATATTAGATCAGCTGGAGAGAATTCTCTACCCTTATGCTTCACTACATTCAAATTGTTGAAAGAGAATTCTTAGATCATTGTTGAGGAAAGAAAATTTGTGTTGATGCTAAGTCACACCAAACCAACAAAACATATTAACAAGATATTGGAACACTCTTCTCAGATGCTTGATGACCCTATTATTTTTTTTGAGGAAGACCTTGTAGATTCATAAATATAGTCATTGGTTGAAGACAAAGCTAAAGGTGAGCATGTCCAAAAACCCAAAGAGATGGAAAAATATACCTATGCTGATACTAGAAAAAATGAAGAAGGTTGTGAGTCAGGTAACAAAACCTTGCCATTGTGTTTTTTCTCATTCAGAATTTTGAAACAAAATGGCATTTCAAATAAAAAAATATCCAAGCATGAAGTCGAAGGCGAAGAAAGCAGCGGGCTTACAAATAAAAACTCTCTCCCCTTATGTTTTTCTTCCTTTGAATGGTTAAGAGAAAATCATGAAATTTCAGAAAAAATAGGGACTTCTGACTATATTCACAGTAGCAATGTTTTACATGAAAAGGTTGTCATCATTAAAGAATACCAACTACACTCACATGCATTGCACGATCATTACTTGGAAGGGTATTTCAATTTAGAATTTCAATCAGAGCTTAACCATCCGATTAAAGAAGAAGTCGATCAAGAAATTTTTATCAAAGGTCTTTTCCTTTCTCCTAGAACTAATGCAGATGTTCAATAATATTACTAGAAATATAAGGTATTTCAAGGTTGCCTTTCATCCCCTGAAAATGACGTAGTGATCCTATTTTTGAACAACCTAGATATGGATGAAGATTTTGAAATTTTGCATATGAAAACTCCAAACACTTGGGAAATCCTGGTGGAAGAATCTTGCCCTTCTATCTTGATTCCTGAAAAGGATTCATTATTTCATATGATTCGAGATCACGAGACACATTATATGGGAAAGGTTTACGATCAGAATCTACCAACAACAGTGGATCACAAAGAATCAATGTATGCACCAAATCGTTTCATGTCAGATGATGTTCTCTAGCCATGGTTGCTTTATGACTCAGGAAATCCCTACTACTAGACTTCTCAACAACTCTGTCATTTTTTTAGAAGTCAACGAGTTGAATCACCTAAAAACAAAAATAAAATGGAAGGAGTGAAACATGATGATTGTTTTACACATATTTTAGAAGATCCATTAGCAATCCTATTGGAAGAAATGAACAATACAAATGTCTTTATTTTTTTGAGATTTGGATTTATGGATGAATTGGTGAATGAATTAGCAGTAAGATGGATCTGGAGTAATCTTGTGCAAAGTAGACAAATAGTGGATAAAATGCTTGCATGGCTGCATTGGCATTTTGATTTCACTTGATTGAGTATTCATTTTATCATTTTAGGGTAAGAAGGAATGTACGAATAAGCTTGTTGGACATGCATTTTTCATTTTATATTTACAGTATTATGTACAGTTAGTTTCGGCAGTATATTCAGTGTTCAGTATCCAGTTGATAGCAGTGTGTCGAGTTTAGACTTCAGAAGACACTAGTGATATGGTAGGAGCAGGGTACACACACATGTTTTTGGATCAGCCCAATGGATCAGGAACCAGGTCTACAAGTTATTTGCTACCTCACAGAGAGGATAACATCCCCAGTTGGAGCGTATGTTATCACCGTAACAATTTTCAGACAAGATCCAAGTATCGGGAATTTAGCAAGAGATACATCGCCACAGAAGCTTCATAGTTTGGAGAATTGATAATTTAGAGGACCAGGACGTGTCTGCCGACATATAGACAAATATAGCGGAGGCGAAAAAGGTATAACTCGACAAACCGTCGATTATAAAATGACCCAGATCAACTGTTGGAGCCCATATCGGGCGGTAAACTTGCACGTGACTTAACCATATAAAGGCGGAATGGGGAAACCATTGTTGTTTTTAAAATGGATGCATGTCACCTCCAAAGATACATCGGGGCCAAAGGTAGGTTGCCTGAAACCAATTTTTCCAAATCCCCGATGTCGCATGTTCCTATACATCAAATAAAACACTCATGGGGTGTCGGTGACAACTGGTTGAAATCACCCCATTTCACTCGTTCGGTACTTCACAACCATATAATGTCAGGTGAATGCCGCCATATAATGAACTCGAAAGCTAATCATTTGAAATGGATTGGCCAAGCATGGTAAATCAATGTACCTGCCAGTGAATCTGTAAAAAATTCATGATTGGAACTCTATAATTACCAATTCTCAAGTATGAAGGCATCATTTCATCCATAAGTTAAGTAATCTCGAATTCACTCAACTCTCTGATTTCTGTAAGAACATTTCGGTGTCCACGAAATTGGGATACATGTACCAAGTTATATCTAGTGAAACTGGTCATTCAAGCAACATGGCATATTTACCTACGAGCAGGAAGGAAAGGGTAATTGCACGTATATTGGCAATTAAATTCCACACAAAACCTACTACAGACTCAAGATTGGAAGTCAATCTAAATTTCATCACAAGGGACCTAATTATCAACAAGCCAGCTGCGAAAAAGAAATGAAGAAAACGACAGAGGACATAAGACATGCCTGAAACAACTGAAAGCATTGGGGAGAATCAACCGGCTTGGTTGGTCACTCTTGAAAAGGAAATCGTTGAATTGAAATAAATTTGTAAGAACATTTCAAAAGTCCACGAAATTGGGATACATGTACCAAGTTATATCTAGTGAAACTGGTCATTCAAGCAACATGGTATATTTACCTACGAGCAAAGGAAGTAAAGGGTAATTGCACGTATATTGGCAATTAAATTCCACACAAAACCTACTACAGACTCAAGATTGGAAGTCAATCTAAATTTCATCACAAGGGACCTAATTATCAAATGTAAGCCAACAAGGAAAAGAAATGAAGAAAGATGAGGGACATAAACATGGCTAAAAAAACTAAAAGCATTGGGGAGAATCAACCGGCTTGGTTGGTCACTCTTGAAAAGGAAATCGCTGAATTGAAATAAATTCTCGACTAGAATAATTACATCTCATAATGTTTTGGATAGATGGAGTTCGAAGAAAGGGGGGGTGCAGATACGATAGACCTTCTCATAACGACCACATTTATATAGGATAACTGTTACTATAAATCATTCCTTTTTGTAACTTATCCCTAATTTTAGAATTAAGGGAAGTTTGAACGTTTTATATTCCATGAAAAAATCTTATATATATATATATATATATATTATCTCGAGGATATAGAAATGATGGAAAAAGAGGAGTCTTCCCTCTGTGCAAGAAGACCTTTGTAAAATTTCGGGTTGGAATGAATATATAAATGAAGACGCAGATTGTGGATTGTTTATGAAAAGATTCTAATTGGTGGCGATATGAGTCTTGTTTTCCCTTCTCAGTATGTGTTTCCTGTGATATTTTATTCCATATACATTTTTCTTCCGTTCAAATTGGAGAGTTTAAAAGCCCAGAATTCATCATTTGATGCTCTTGGCTTAGCGATTTAGACTATGTTTATTTCTTCTGAACTAATTCAGAATTCATTCCAATAATACTATGATATAGTTATGTGTTTCCTTTTCCTCTGATGCCATGCAAAATTTTCAGATATAAACTCAAACTCACTACTTGATTTAGCCTTTTCCTCTTAATAGTTCGTTGATTTGACAATGTATTGTTTGTTCTAGATTCCATAGTCCAAATGTCATCTCCCTTCCTCCATTCACTTTATTACAAACCCCAAAACAAACCAAATCTAGCCACCGATTTCCATAGATATACCCAGTGACATGAGAGAGTCTTCTTTGAGTTCAGCAGGCTCAGCTCTAAAGCTGGTTGAAACAATTACCTTTGGCATTTGTCTATTCAGCTGGACAAAATTTACAGAGTGTTAATAGACCGTCCAAAGGCCTCCCACTTTGTAAACATTTAGGAAAGTTTCAGTTTGCACGGTTGGTATTCTGCATCCGCAATTGGAACTGCGCTTTTGTCGTTCCCCATTCATGGGTAAGTTTCACTTCCACGGTTGCATCCCTATTCATTGTTTGTTTTTTTCCAGTTTGCAAGTAATAATTTTCAATACTGGGAGTGATCAAAATCCTCTTGCAAAACATCTTTTTATGTGACTACTACGACCAGAGAAACAGGATTGTAATGTTGTCTTGGTCTTGTTCCTGAACGCCATTTTTCGACATAAAACCCACCTCCATTGCATTCACAGTGAAATATAAAAAAGGAAATCGAATTTTCTCCTCACATACAAAGATGTTCTGCAAGAGGATTTTGACTCAGGCATCTCCAGTATTGAATTTTTTCACTTGCAAACTGGGAATAGAAAACAACAAACAACGAATAGGAAGGTAAACATGGCACTAAAACCCACCCGTCAATGGGGAATGACAGAAGCACAGTTCCAATCACGGTTGCAGAATCCAAAGTGTGCAAACTGCAACAAGAGAAACAGGAAAGCAAGAGAAAAAGAACATGCAAACAAGAAATTAGTGAACAAGCAACGGGGAAGCATCAACCAGTGAACTAGTAATGTCGCTGAAGAAAAATATTGCCCATATTTATTGCAGACAAAATTGTATAAAACAAATCAGAGGAAAATGTATTGTAAAAGGCATGTTAAGTAAACATTTAAGGCTATGAGGCCTGTTAGGTTAACATTTAAGTCTGTCATGACCGTCGAAGGGCCTCGTGTTGTGTAAAAATTTAAGAAAGAATGCAGTGTGGAAGGTCTATTTACGTACAAAAAACAATTATTATATTATTTTATAATCATATAAAATAATAATAATAACTATAGTTCGAACAATAGAGACTATGCCAAAAAAAAATTAGTCAAAGTACAAACTAATATGAAGTCAACTAATAGAAAAATGACTCTCGATGCTCAAAACTTTGGATATCCAAACATTTTAATGAAAATAGCAAAAATTCAGAAAGACCGTAGATGATCAAAAACTTTGGATATGCTAACATATAAAACATTGGTAATAGCGAAGCTGTCAATAAGACCTCCAATCTCTTATCGAATCAGATCATGACATATATGGTATTTTTTATTATATACAAATCAATGTTTTTAGTTGTCTAGTTCCAACAATAGAGATTATGCAAATATTTTTAGTCAAAGGACAAACTAATATGAAGTCAATGAATTATCGATCGCTATAGTCCCTCTACGCCTTTGACATGGACTAATAAAGTGGATACAAACATTGGGAAGGCTATG
>SNQJ01S0019495.1:13415-36332 GCA_010110895.2 Picea sitchensis | reverse complement strand
GCAAATATTTTTAGTCAAAGGACAAACTAATATGAAGTCAATGAATTATCGATCGCTATAGTCCCTCTACGCCTTTGACATAGACTAATAAAGTCGATACAAACATTGGGAAGGCCATGTCTTCGTGATAGTGCACTCCCTTCATAATTAAATGATCAATCATAAATGCGGAATGCATAAACACGTGTGTGAGTGGGAGACTTTGTAAAATGGGTGTAAACAACAATGAAATCAAATCAAGATGGTTTGATATTAGAAATTGGATGCAACAAAGATGTATGTAATACACTAATATATACATATATGGAATATGTATTGTTTTAATATTAAAATTATAGATTTTAATACATGCTTGGTTGTATATGAAGGTATGAACATAGTTTGTAGCTATATGGTCATAATTTTCTAGTGGAGACTGGGATTGTGGAAAATAAACATTTGATTTTAGTGGAGAGTGAGGATTATGGAAAATAAGCATTTGATAGTAGAGTGTTCATTGTATTGATTAAATAAGATAAATTTAATGAAATTTAAGTCCAATTTTGTAGTTTTAAGGATATTATTGAGTTGGATTATATAGGTCTCTAAATGTGTGATTTTCAAACACAGATCAAAATATTCAAAATCAATCTAAAACATACACGCATGCATATGTCATAGAACCAAACAAATTGTTAAAGGCATACACACATACATATGTCATAGAACCAAACAAGTTGTTAAAGGCAAAAGTAAAGCGAAAACTAATGAGTGTTCAAAACATGGGTGGTAGGCTAGATGTCAGGGTTAAGTGAGGGCACACATTCATTATGATTTGAAAGGTATAAAAGGAAGAGTATAAAATGCTAAATTGAATTACGTTTGTTGCATCTAAATAGGTTTTCTTTCCATTGAAGTAGAGCCCCTACCCAAGAAAACTTTTAGGGGCTAAATTTCATCTATGGACTAAATTTCCTTGTTTTTGTCAGAAATATGATTAGCCAATTTTCATTTTTTATAAAAATGATTTTCCCAAATTTTATAGGGTAAAATAAGTTTACTCTAAATATTGCCCAAACTTTCTACTAGATAAAATCCATAGGAATTTGAATATTTAAAAAAAAATATTGTCAAACATTTAACAGTTTTCGTTTTAAAAATTAGTAAAATTCACCAAGGTTTATACATTTTAAGATAAGTATGGATCCTTAAAATTTTCTCTATCCCCACCTTGATGGTGTAGGGAAGACAAATTGCAAGCCTATCCAAAAGTCAATTGCCATAAAATATTAGTGTGATAACCTTAAAGTAAAAAAAAACACCCTCTAAGAAGAGAGCTTAGCCTGGGGATAAACCAATAACTTAGCTTTTCACCCTAACAACCAACAATTAACAATTAATAAAACCCCATATATCTAATGCAACATATTATTGAAAATGTTCTTTATTAATGTATGTGACTTTACGTGTAACCATATAGATATGTGTGTGTGTGTGTGTGTGTGTGTGTGTGTGTTTCCACAGGAAATTTCTCTTTTATATTCATAAAAATATAAGTAGTTTTCTTATAATCGTTCTTTCAACATAGGACCTATTAACAAGCTATATGATGGAATCATACATAGATAAGCATTGCACTCAAAACATGTTACCCTTTGGTAGCTTCCAGTACACAACCGAAAAAAGAACAAAATGCAAAGAAATGAAATTTGCATCAACACTATGACTAAAAGATCCGACTACTAAGATGTTGGACTATGAAAAAAACTAACTTTGATACATTTAGAATAAATTTAAGTAATGAGTAGGACCCTCATTACCATCCTCCCAGTGAGTAAAGGAAATGCTTCTAGGCAAATTTGAAAGGGCCAACTTTGATAATTTGTCTGCCTCTTTGTTCTCTTCTCTCTATATATGAGAAAATGAGACATTCTTGAAGAGTGGAAGAGTTTCTATGATCCTTTCCTTCCAGCGTTCTAGTGCTATATACTAGAGAGCTCCCCTCTTGTTTATCCATTCAATTACTATATTTGAGTCCCCTAGCAATAGAAAATTTGAAATTGACAATATGATGGACAAAGTTAGAGAGGCCCAAGCCCCCAAAAGTTCATCCCTAGTGTTTGTCCCTTTACCACAGTTGAAAGTCCACAAAAAAAAATGTTACTATTAATCATAATCTTACTTCCAGCCCCGATTTTTTCACCCCGTTGTTGTGTTTCCCCGTCAAACCAAGCAATGGATTTATCAACCGAAAGATTGACATGAACAGTATGAGGGATAGAGTCTTTTTCCTTTATTCCATAAATATTAACTGCTCCAATAGCTTTGTAAGCAACCTTCTGGAAAGAGGGAGATCCTGCCTCAAAGATAGTAGTATTTATTTCATTCCAAATGTACGAGCTAAGAAATGTAGGCAACGTAGGGAAAGATGGATTCATATTTATCCAATTTTCATAAAATTCGTTCATTGTTTGGCCAGTCCATCCACTTGGTAATTTTAGATCATTTGTTACCCTATTCCGTTACTAAGAATTTCCCAAAAGGTAAGCACCTTTTGGGAAATTCACAAAAAGGTGCTTACCTATCTCGCTACTACGATTGCAAATGAAACACATGCCTAGACCCAGCCATCCTCTTTTTTGGATATTTTTCTAAGTAAGAATCTTATTTTATGCTACTAGCCAAGTAAATAACTTAATTTTTAAGGGGCATTCCCATTTCCAGAATTTTCTCCTCCATCCAACCACTTTTGTCGACCAGAGATTTGCCGCAACTGCATTATGCACATTCTTAACCATTAGATGACCTATGTTATCTCCTCCCGTCCATAGTAAGGCATCTGGGCAGTCCTGAAGATGTATTCTAGAGCTTATCAGACCCTTTCTATACTTTTCCCATTCTGTGGCTAAGTCTCCCTCAAGATCCAGGTTTGTGTCATCTAACGAGTTAGAACCGAGAGATTCCTGGTCTTGGTCACAACTTGCTTGGTAAAGAAAGTGAACATTTTTTTGGTTCAAACACTCAACTAACTCATTTGATAACAACGAATCCTTACCCATACACAAAATGACATCTCTCCCAATAAAAACAGACTGCCCTATGCCCGGGTTCCATGCTCGCCATTGTAAAACAAGCGACAATGAATTAATTAAAATTTTCCAAGTCTGAGATCCATAAGTCACCCTTTCCAATGTCGATCTTAACCATGAATGGACCTGTTCATGGGGCAAATATTTTTATTTTGTCACCCTATTCCATATACTAAGTTTAGTTAGAACTCTCCATAAAGTATTTGATCCCAAGGCCCGATAGAAAATGTATAGATTTCTTATCCCCCATCCTCCATAAAGACTTGGCTTCGAAATAGATTCCCACTTACATAAATTATATCTTCTACACTTCTTGTTGCTAGACCAAATAAAGGAGAAAACCAACTACCTAATTTTGTTTAGAACCGACAACGGGATATAAGCTAATGCCAACCAATAAACTGGAAGACTTTCCAAGAAAGACTTTACAGGAACATACCTACCTCCCATTGATAATAGCCTATTGCACCAGTGATTGATTCTGTGATCAAATGTTTCTATAAGCCAGCGCTAGTCCTCGGCTCTATAGATTTCTAGTTTTAGAAAGTAACCCAATTAATTGAAGTCCCCCAAAAGATATTTGAAATCAAAACTATATAAAACTTTTAACTTGTCTAGAGTTTCCTGTTGAATGCCCGTATGGAGGAAGGTCAATTTTTGAGTATTGACTCTCATCCCCGACACCTAACAAAAAACATTGAGAATTTTACTTATCTCGATCCATTCAGGTAGTTTTTCACTTGTCATAATAATCACGTCAATCACAAATAACAGGTGTACAATCTTTATTAGTCTGGAAACTTTAATCCCTGTCAGTACCCCCTCGACTTGTCCCTTCTTTAGCAAAATTCTAAGTCCTTTCATCAAAAGAATAAATAAGAAGGGCAACAAGGGGCAACCTTTGCTTGCTCTGGAAGAATTTTGTCCCCTCCCCATTGATCAGTATATTAAAAAAAATAGAAGTTACACAACCCATTACCCAATTTGTAGTTGCCAACCCAAATCCACATTGGAGGAGGAAAAGCCTTAGAAAGTCCCAATTAATATAGTCATATGCCTTCTTGAGGTCCAAATTTAGAATAATAGCTTGCAATTTGTTTGTCTTTATGCTGTGCAGGCACTCCTGTATCATGCCAATAACGTCTAAGATATGCCTTCCCTTAAGGAATCCCAGTTTTTCTTCTAATAACGCTCGAGAGAGGATAGGACAAATTCTCTTTCCTATGATTTTTTATATTATCTTATAGCATAGATTACAAAGGGAAATTGGACGAAAATATGAAAACGTGCTAGGGCGGTTAACTTTAGGGATTTGTGCAATAAAATTGGATTTTATCTACTTTATAACTTCACCTCTTAATTTTGACTCCTCCACAACCTCAAGCAAGTCCGACCCAACTAACTCGAAATAATGAAAAAAAATTCAATAGTCCAACCATTTGGCGTGAGACTTTTATCCTTTGAGAATCCTTTCAAAACCTCTAGAATTTCCTCTTTTGTGCATGGATTTTCTAGAGATGAGACTTCCTCCTCCTTAACCATCCTAGGGAAAATCCTTGCGATATCAACCTGATCACCAATTAGATTTGTTCCCATGGCCTGATAGAAGGTTTTAAAATGGTTGATAGCGACATTCTTTATGTCCGCTAAATTCGAATGGATCCTTCCCGAATCATCCTCAATCTCCCATATGTTCTTTTTATTCCTTCGAAGCTGGCGAAATGATGGAAGAACTTATTATTTTTATCTCTACTAGTAATCCAGATTGCTCTACTTTTCGGTCTCCATCGCTCCTCCTCCTCCAAGAGATTATTTTTGCGTTCATCCTCTAGAATTCTCACTTTGAACTCATAATCCTCAATTTGCAATCCTTGCGCCTTCAGACGAAAGAGATCGTCTAATCCGCCTTCAATGTTTTCCATCTCCAGGTGTTCCTGTTGGCAGCCCTACATGTTTTTGCTATTTTGAATGAAAAATGACACCTCCTGTAGCTGCCAACGCCTCATCCTATAAATATTACTATTTGAGGGTGATTACTTGGTTATAAAAAAGATGTGTGATTATTCTTGTTTTACTTTTATCTTGTGTTTTCATGCTTGATTCATGATTTCAAGCATGAATCAAGCATTTAAACTTAATTTTGCATTATGACTCTATCCAATGCTTGCTTGCTAAAAAGTTCATTGTGACTTGAATCTACTTCTTATTCAATATTGGGATGATTTCCCTCCAGAGTTTGTTTGAATATCGATATAATATCTATGTTGATTTGCATTTAGACTATAATCTTGTTCATTTAAATTCTTGGTAAATCAACTTTGATATCAAATTTTCGATTTGCATTTGGGTTGTAAAAACGTATCCTTTCCTAACCTTTGCAAATCGAGTCTACCTATTACATGTTGTGGGAATTAAAACACACCAGGATGGTATCCTGTACTTCATTTTAGTTGGCAACTTGAAGTGACAAGCCTCTCATTACAAGCTAAGGTCTTGTGTTATGCTCTGTACTCAAAACGTTCATTACCAGAAATGCCCGAATTTTGTGACTGAAACCTTTACGCTTATGTTATGGTCGCACTGGTGTGTTGCTATTTTTGTTTCCATGGTATCAGCTCAGACTTGCCTCTTTCACTGCTACCCCTAAGCCCATAGTCGGTTCGGGTCGCCTTTGTTACAATCTGTTCGAACCCTTGATGGCCCCTGTCATCCAAATAGAGCCAAATGGCTCTCAAACATTGTTTCTTTATGATGATGCGAGTGAGGATCTGAAGAGCCAGGGTTAGGATATGTTTATTAGGAAGTTCCATGGGTATAACCTGCAAGTGGCCAAAGAATTATCCCTAACATTTGATGGATATAGAGAAAAGGTTGGTGATGTTCAGTTGGAGATCACTGAAGATTTTCTTAGTGAATCAACATGGCTCCCTCTCACTGGTCAAAAGTGGTTCAAAAATTCGAAATTGGATGAAGTACCCTGGATTCTTTTCGTCACCTCTAGAAATATTGACTACAGTGACAAAGGTATTCCAGTCTCCTTGCTCAAGGTTAGATGGCACGATCTATTGACTGTTTTAAAACAATTTATTAACTGTGAAGGTTGTTATGGCATGGTTTTCCTTTACCATGTGCAATTGCTCATGTATTTTATTGGATTCCATTTAAACATTCCATTTTACTTGCTAAGGAGTCTATATAAAATGTCGAAAAGATACAAGAAGCATAATCTAGATTCTAGCCTCTTTCACCATGGTTTGATTAAGTTGTTGTTGGCTCATTGTTTGAAAACCCTGGGTGATGATTGGGATGGGTTCTTAGCTTGAAATGGTTTTGCTATAGCAAGTCCTATAGAAACCCCTGTGATGGATAAGCCTATGATAGAAAAACCTCTTGATTTCTCAAGTGACAAGCCAAATTTTTTCGATGAAAACCCTCGCGAAGGGGCAGTGCCCGATCCGATTTTATGTGAGCAATAGGATATTAGTTCTGAGTTTATTAAAACTCCTATGCATGAACCAATTGTTTTCCCTAACCCTATTGTAAAATTCGACAGTAAAAACCCTCGCAAATAGTCAAAGAATAATCAAGCAATGTTAGGGTTTCATAATAAGAGGGTTGGTCGACTCATTTCAAGGAGTCTGCGCAATAGATCTAAGCCTCATGTGATTTTGATTGATTCGATTAAGATCCATGAGTATTTCGACTCCGAGATTGAAATGTTTCTAGCACAAGAAGATCCGAATTGTTCCAAACTAGACCAACCATTCAATTATGTCAATAATCTCCCATTGTGTCTAAAACATAGCAAGGGGTTTATAGGTATTAAGCTCGGTCAAAGGTCGACAATGGGTAGTGTTGATGTTTTAGCACACAATTACACACTTCCTCAACATATCGCCCCTACTGTACATTGTGAAGTTTGCTTGCATTGGATAGGGAAGTACTATACATACATCCCCATTCTCCAAGCAAGGATCAAATCTCTCATGATTCACAATGAATCTTTGCCAAACAAAAACTGTGATCTCAAGGCCAATGCACAAATACAAGCGAAGCGTCTAAAAAGGACAAGCAATATTGTTATAGAAAATGATGACAGAGTAAAGGCCGTGATAAATTATGAGATATCGTGATCCAATTTTTGTTATTATTTAAATGGTAAGATTGATTTTTGTTACAGTCATGCTTTATTGGTTGTTTTTCTGATCAATTTGGATCAATTTGTCTTTGTGTTACCAATAATAAGACTGGCTACAAAATCGAGGGATTTTGTAGCCAAGTCATTTTTTCATATAAATTTAGAAATTGTTAGTTAATGAAATGTTTAACTTGCTCTCATTTTTTTTTAGAACATGGTGTATCTAATGCTGATCTTATGGGATGGAGCATGCTCGACTTAGTTTATTAGCTATCTCTTTTTGCTTATTTTGTAAATAGGAGAGAACTTTCATAAATTTTGAAGATATAGTTTGGTCATGAGTGGCTCTAGGCCCTCTTTATTTGTAAGTTTTAGATCTTTTGATATTTGATCCTATCTTAGAAGATAGGAAGTTTAGTTTTCATAAACTCTTTAAATACTCTACATTTTGTAAAGGAAAGCATCTTGGCCTAGGGCAGAAGATGGACGAGTGATTCCAAGACTTAATGAAACAACATATATGCATTTTGGCTTTAGCCTTTTGTAAATGATGTTTTCATCTATGTTTTGTTAATCCTGATATACTAATAGGTCTGATAGCTTTAGACTGAACGATCTATTGTGTTTGGGATACATATGTTATAAATATCGTCTATAATTTGTTGCTCTAGATATAAATACTGTGATCATATCTCCAATTCGAATGATAGGATTTATCTTTGAATTTTAACGGAATTATGAAATGAAATAAGTTACACTTACATTTATCATGTTGTAATTATGTGAAAATATAAGATCAAAGGGTTCAATTTGTTTTTCCTCCTCTGTCATTAAACCTCAACTACCAATACATGTTTTGAATTTATTTAAAATAGTCATAAAGTTCATTGCAAATTTCTCTCTTGAGCGTGGCAGTTGGACATTATTCACTCATACAGATGCTTGGATACATATCACAAACTAACTGCAGGTTAGCTCCTTTTTGTTTTTCAATCCTGTCATTTACATACTAATGAAACCAGAATGTTTGGTTCAACTTTTGACTACCTACACGTCTGTGTTTATAGTTTATTCAATTCAAGATTAGTTAGATTTATATAATGAAAAAAAAAAAAATTAGATGTGCTTTCTTTATCTTCTTAAAAGAAACTATTTTCACATCAATTTCGTAATTTTTGATTAAAACTTGCAATTTGTAAATGATGTACATAAGTGAGATTTGTATATTTTCTTCTTAAATACACCTACAATAGTTATATTAGAGCATATGTACATATATAACATATAGTTGTTAGTATTTCTTTTTCATTTTCTTTTTAGAATTTTAGATTGGTTAACAAAGCCATTAAACCTATCAGAACGAGTTACACCAAATGGATTGGGTTATTTAGACAACCTCGGACCAGACTTGACAGCCATTTTCGCCAATCAATAGTTCCCTGTTCTGTTTTTCATTTGACCAAATCTTTGCCCGAGCTTTCAGGAAAGCTAATTTCCCTACCAATCTGCTTTGTGCTCCCTCTTGTAGATTCAGGGCTTTATCATTCCATACCTCACTCACCATCTAATCAAAGGAAGCACCTCATAACCAAGCTAGATTTAATTTAAAAGGATATGCGGCCATAGTTCTATCTTCTCCCAGCCGGAGAAAAAATGACACGTGATTTGATATAAAGGGGTATTCGACCCATGCTCGAAATCTACAGCAGGTAGTAAGAACATTCTCCACCATGTAGAACTTATCTAATCTCTTTGATATTCCTTCTAATCTAGAACTACCATTCCTCCATGTCGGCACCACCTCAGTCAGGGCCACATCCACCAACTTGTTTTTTGAAAATAAGTCTTTAAAAAATCTCGCCAAAGAATCTACCTGGGTTGACTCAACCCAAATATCCTATGAACTAGTTGTTAAGTTCATATCACCTACTATAATCAAGTCATCAACTGCTAAAATACCAACTCTATCAACCTTTTCCCATAATTTCTTACAGTCTTGTCAAGGTCCATAAACATTAAGGAGAGACACCTTCCTTTTCGTCACTAAGCTTGAACCTGTCAAAAAAATTCTGCCATAGCTTAGGACCAGAACTAACTCAAAACAAGTAGGGTCCCAAGAAACAAGGAGTCCACCATAATTTCCAACATAGCTTACAACACAGATCATCCACTCAGGCGTGAGATAAAACATGAAATTTCTTACCTTATCCACTTCCACCAAAGTTTCTTGTAAAAACATTACAGTAGGATGAGTTTTCTCTAAGAGTCTTCTCAAGGAGGCTAGTTTTAGGAGTCCTCCCACCCCTATAATATTGAGGGGTAGAAGGATCATGACTTAGCCCGTGCTAGGGATTTCATGCCTCTAAGCGCCCCTTGATCTAGAACTGCAGAGTGAAAAGCCTAAGAAGAACTCATAGAACCCTCCTTTTTACGAGCACTCTGAGTTTTAATGGGAGAAAGCTCCAAACCTAGGACTCACAACCATGTCATATCCTTCCCAAGATTAATCTGTACCCCCGAGGTTACAAAAGAAGCTCCCTTAGTACATGAGCTAGTAACTAAATCCTTCCCTAGGTATGTCGGAACGACAAAGGAGCCAAAGTTTAAATTGATGGAGGGAACTAAGGATGAGATTATTTTTTCTAGAGAATGATCACTAATGGTCAATTCAACAAAACCAAGGACAATAATAGAGTCCTCCTCTTCTAAGGAAGCATGCAGAATAGGTGTACTTGAAACAAAAGGAGGAGATGGGTCCGGTAATGTCACTTGCCGAGAAGTAGGGATAATTGGTGACATTATGACTATGTCCACCATAGGGGTCACACCAACCTCAACCTAATGATCCGACTCAGAGTGTACAAGACTGTCTAAATGGTCTCTCTCCCAAGCCGAAAGAGAATTATATAACAAAGGACAACAGAGTTTGAGATTACCAATGTATGTAGATTCCATCTGTTCAGGGCTCTCTTCAGACCTTAATCTCCAATAAAATCCCACTTCTAGAGAATCCCTCAAAGGAGAGTAACTATCAACCATGTTATCCTCCAAGAGGCCCTCCTCTGGTGCAACTCCATAAAACTGAGTGCAATCCTTACATAAGTGTCAATTTCATTGACATATCGAACAACGAAAAGGGAGGCCTAAGTAGTCCAACCATTGGGTGAATAGATGGCCCTGCCATTCTATATCCAAAGTTTCCAGTAAACTTGCATGTATGTCAACTTTGATGAGAACCTTTGTCATCCATTTATCAACAACATGTTGGGATTTTTCATCCACCATTAAAAAATGCCCTAAAGTGTTGCTTATCATCTCCAACGCCTTTGAATTCCACAACTATAGTGGAAGCCCCGGAAGAAGAACCCATATGTGGGGGAAACTGAAGTACTCAGTTACCGGGTTGAAGATGATGTGCCACCGCTTCAACATCATGCTTCCACCCCCATAGCCCCAAAAATTATCGAGAAAACAAGTTGAATCCTCCGGAATCTTAAATATGAACCCTAGCGAGCCTCTATGTAAAGTTAAAACCTCAGGAGAATAGCCTAGAATGGGATCCCAAGAACTCTTCATCCAGTCTGACATCTTCTTAGAGAAACACTCCCTATAAGATAACCTACCCATAATAGCGCAGAGAACAAGGTTGCAGGATTCTTCTAAGCCTACGTCCATACCCATTACTAAGCGGTGCTTTTTCCACTTTGGATTCCACACATACTATGGATGCTTGTTAACTCCCTGCTTGTGACTGATAGGAGCCTCCAGACGTTATGAGAAACTAGCCACACAAGGGGAGCTATGGTTTATCGACTAAGGGAAAGCACCTGGTGTACCCTTTTCTTGGGCTCTCCTATACTTTGTAACACCCGTAGAAACCTCCTATTTAGTAAAAACTACATACTGAAGAGAACCCGACACCATCTTTTTACCAGTTGATAGACAAGAATGAGAGTTAGCTGGAAAAGTAGATGAAGGCAACCTGGTAGATGGAACACTTATTACACAGTTATTACTCATCCTCTTGTAATAACTATTACAAAGATCGTCAACCAAAGCCAACAACCCCTACCGATCCCAACGTTCCACGTCCTTCCCTCCCAGAAGGGCAGTGACCTCACGCTCCATTTTGGAAGGTTCAGAGCCCACCTAAAGCTTCCGCCTCAGGGAAGGTCTGGAGAAGCGGTTAAAGAACCACGTCTCATCAATCAGGTGAAAACTGAGATGGCTAGAGAAAATTCAATTTAGAGTTGACATTAACTGCTCAAATGACATGACATCCTAACTAGCCACCCTCACCAAAAAAGAGAGCTTAGATTCTACTTACACGCTCTAGAATACTAGAATAATTGTAAGAAGAGACGACTGTATAAGTGTCAATGTTCCAGTTTGAAAGCTGAAGAATACTACCCATACTAACTAACAAGGAAAAATGACCTGCGATTATGCCTCCAGTAAAGTAAAACCAATGTCTAAACCTAGGACCACCATTAGACTTGCAACAGTTGTAGAGCGTTCAAGAAATTTGCTACATCTCCTTGTCTATGTGTAACCATATATATGCAAACCTCTTATATCTAATACAACATATTCTTGAAAATGTTCTTTGTCAATGTTTGTGACTTTATGTGTAACCATATATATGCAAACCTCATATATAGTATAAACATGTGGATAGAACACGACTTAATTACTACACTTGTAGAGAAAACATAATCTTCAATGACAATCTAAGTAAAAGATAAAACAACAATGCTAGTTAATTTTCAATCTTTCTAGTAAGAGTATACAGTTGACGAATTGAAATACTCAATCCTTTAAATTCATTCATATAAAGTCCTCCCTTGTTTGGATGCTTCTAATATTGTTTGGAAACAAATATAAAAGTAGGTATAGAATTTGTTTTTCTTTTGTTTTCTTTTAACTGAAATACTTAGAATATTTTTCCTGAGCAAGGTCTAGGTAGGTGTATTCTATGCCAGCAAGAGTTAGAAACTATAAATCACCTTTTAATCAAATATCAATATGCAAGATTGATATTGATATAGTTTGAAGGTTTGCTAGGATGTGGAGATGGTTGGCAGGGTGAGACTGTGGAAGAATGCATGAACAATCACTATGAGAAAAGAGACTTAAAATATTTTAGAGCTTGACTTTGACTGGTCTGAAATATTTTAGAGCTTAACTTTGACTAATCTAAAATATTTTAGAGCTTGACTTTCACTAGTCTCTTGGGGTATATGGTTAACTAGAAATTTGGAGCTATTTGAAGATGAGGGAATCCATATTTTTCAATACAATTTTTAGATATGATCGGTCTCATACTTATAAAAATGGTTGAAGTTATTAAGCAAATTGAATAAGTGACCATTAATAAATCTAAAGATTAAGCTTATTTTGATGGGAAAAGTCAACGAACATTGGCTCTATCTAGGGTAATGAACATTCTTTATATCACTAAATCATTTTGTAATATTTAAGTTTGGTTTGTGGGATGACTCAATTAACTATGTAGAATCATTGGCTTTAAAATTTCTTTTAGAAATGTGTGATAGAAAAAAATGTTTTGACTCTACAAGGGTTTGGGGATTTCATGGTTGTAATAAATTGGATGTTTGGGAAGTCCAAGATGGAAAGCTTATTGTTATTTTTGATATTTTAATAGTTTAAAATAATGGAGTGTTTTCGATAGGCTCTCATTCATTCACAAAAGCCTTATCCAATCCTCCTCTTAGAGATTGGGTTTTCGCCCATTAAGAGCAATGCTATAATTAGGTACTTATTGTCTAAGAATAAGATAATCAATATCGAGGATAAGAAGATTCCTAGTATTTCTTTGAATTCCAATCATTGAGACATAAGAGAGGATTGCATAAAGATGTTGATTCTTGGTTAAACCATTGCAGCTTAGAACATCAAAAGTATATTTTAACTATAGATAACTTAACAAAGAAAAATACTATTTTTAAGATAAAAAACAACTCTCATGACCTTCATAGAGAAATTGGGTGCTACACAAAACCTAAAACACCATGGGAAAAAATATGTAATCTTTGGGATATTAATAAAGTGGAGGGTAAAAAACACATTCTCTTAGAATGTCCCTATATGCACATTAGGTCCCAATTTCACAATATATGTATCACTATGGATCTTCATAATTTGTTAACTCATGAAATCTAATATGGATCTTCATAATTTATTAACTCATGGAATCCAAAGAGATCTATGAAAGTTTCTCTCCAATTTTTTGGACAATAAAAATAAAATATTAAAACAAATTATTTAATTTCTAAATTGTTTTTAAGATTTAATAAACCAAAATTGATCACTTTAAACAATAATAATCATCATCTTATAATAAAATGTAAATGCAATTTTTTTTAAATTAATATTTTTGAAATTTTAGTGAATATTTTCTTTTTATCTATAATTTTTTTTTAATACACTTACTCAAATTTCATATATATATATATATAACCTTTTTAATATAGCATTTTAAATATAATCACACATTTTTATTACTATCACATTTTAAATATAATTACAAATTTTTATTACTATGAGAAAAAAAACTATTTTTCATTTTTAGCATTAGTGTTTTGGTAAGAATAATTATTAAATTTATATGATTGGTTGACACAGTGACTTTTATCATTAACGAAAGAAAAAAATTAAATAAAAAACAAAAAATTGTGACATAAGAAACCATTGTGGCATAAAAAATTGTGATAGTAACGGGAACCAAATTGTATGGTCATCCCCTCCATGCCAAAAAAATCTATCATGCTTTCAGACGCATTCCTTCAAAAAAGCAATTTGATCCTCGCTCTGGTTTGAAGTCTCGCACTGCCGATGCCTCCGTGCTCTCCCTCAACTCGAGTGATGTCGACAAATTGTACGGTATAAAGATTTGGATATTCATCATGGCACAATAAAAATATATATGGAAATCCATCGGCCATATTGAATGGATTTTGTAATCATTGGTGCAATTAGGGTCTCTAATTTCTTCAAGGTCTCCTTCACCTTTGGGCTTTATAAGAATAGTCTTCAAGGTCTTTAATTAAGTTTATTGTTATAATATTCTTATCTTTTAATTCATTTCCTTTCTCTTTGTACCGGGGATCACCTATTTGTTTAACTTTGTTGCAGAGGTCATTTGAGTCTGACTTTATTACTTTTATCTCACTTTTTTACCTTCATTTGGTCTATGAATTGCATTTGCATTTGTTGGAGATGATGATGTGTAGAGACTCATTATTTCATTTTCTCTTTATGTACTAGGGATTGCCTTTTTGTTTAACTTTGATGCCAAGGTTATTTGAGTTTGACTTTGTTACCTTCTTCTCATCTAATCCTTTCATTTGTTCATTTGTTGGGGAAGATGATTTTTTTGAGTCTTAGTAATGAGACCTTGAATTTTGTTATTTTAGAGATTTCACTATTCCTTTCATTTGTTGGAGAAGATGGTTTTTTTAAGACTTAGTAATGAGACCTTGAGTTTTGTTATTGTAGAGATTCCATTAGACACTTTTATAATATTGTTTTTTTTAAGGTTATTCAGACTAATTGGCAAGCTCTCGTATTTTTTAAAGTCAGAAAATTCCAAGCTGGTTGGAGATGAGTTGCTTTCAAAGGTAGATTGTTAATTATAGTTTGTTAACTATAATTTGTGGTGTTAATTAAACATTATTAGTAATTGAAATGAACTTCCATGTGTAAATATTGTTTATTAATGTCAATAGTTGGTTGTTTTGCATAGATGAAATACCTTCTCGAATGGAGGCCTTCTCTTTCAATCTAGATTCATATCCACACAATGTTAGTGCGATGAACTCTAAAAAATTGATCTTTGGTTCAACTAACTTGAGCAACAGGTTGACTCCCTTTGTAAGACATTCACAATGTTAAAGATTTGGTTTAAGTCAACCAATGTATGGATGTTTGACCCATAATGGCAATCAAAACAACCTTAGTCCTAGAGCTAGTGATTTTAAAGATGGCCTAATGAGAAATGTTTCTCATATACAAAATGTGGCCTCAACAACAGATAATCTGAAGAGACACATGGACATCCAAGCTCTTTCTTTTTATTTAGTTATAGGCCATAAAATATCCCATGCATTGCAATGACCCCACAACAGATATTCAATATTTTCTATAGTGAAAACTTCTAGCATTGGTTGTCGAAGATTTTCTACAATGCAAACAAAATTTTAATAATAATGCAATTGATTCATGGAGTACACAAATCACAATATATGTTACTAGTCCAAATTCAGATGAGTAAGCAAATCATATTTCTAGAAATGGGCATGGTAGGGATCATGTCACTCCTCTACCTTAATGATATCTTCATTTGCATGTTATTTCTATCAATGGATCACCTTGTCAACAATCTCTTCCTATTGGAGAAGCTTCTTTCAATCCATTTTCATTTCACCTGCCATCTTCATCTTAAGTGTTGAATTTTAGGTATGTCCATATTTTCACCATATTATTGCCCATGTCCTTTCTAGGCAACCTCTTTATGATATACAAAAACCCCTCCATTTTTTCCATCATTGTCAGTTAAAGATGTTACCTTACCCCCTCTGAATTCATACTTATCTATTAGATCATCTTCTGCATTTATCCCTCCTCTCCCTCTAGATCTACATAATTTCAGTTTATCTCCAATCTCACTTCTGGTTCCATCATAGGTCAATATTCCAACTCCACTGCAAACTTCAAATTTACCATATTTCTTGAGTGATCTAGTGGTCAGAGTCCCATTCCCTATTTCATAATGTGTAATTGTACCCATGCCATAAAATATCTCGAGTTTCACTCTCTTTTTCTCTAATCCCATTGTGCACATTATAGTGATAGATTTTCACTCCTCTAGATAGGGCTATCTTGTCAGTGCATGACCAATAATGTCATCTTCAATTTCTTTTATTCTTTATGGGGTAAAATTATGAATCTAGGTGTCTATTTTTCTTGTTTTTTGAGAATATAAAATATATTTTCAGAAGTTTTTCAACTTCTGGTAAACAAAAGTGTTTTTTTAATTTAGAATTTCACTTTACAATAAAAACAAAACTTGTCATGAATTTTGTTAGCATTCTATTGACTATTTTTTCAATTTTTTTTATTGACATTTGATATGTGAATTTAGAGATTGTTTGACAGTATGTTCCTTAAAAATGAAGAGACTGACAATGAGTTATGTTTTTAGACACAAATGTACTCATTATTAAACTTGTGTTTATGAAAAATGAAATATGTTGCAACAATCTAAACAAACTCTATTAAAGTATGACTAGTTTTGAATTTAACGAATGAATAATATAATTTCTATAATTCTTTGAACTTGACCAATTTGAAAAAGTTGTGTATTTTAAACACATTTAGTGAGACTCCATGTATGTGATTTAATTTTGATTTAAAAGTAAAATTTAAAAATACCCTTTTGAAGAGGACAATGAAAGGTTCCCTAATATAAATTTTCCATAATTTTTTACNCTCTTTTTCTCTAATCCCATTGTGCACATTATAGTGATAGATTTTCACTCCTCTAGATAGGGCTATCTTGTCAGTGCATGACCAATAATGTCATCTTCAATTTCTTTTATTCTTTATGGGGTAAAATTATGAATCTAGGTGTCTATTTTTCTTGTTTTTTGAGAATATAAAATATATTTTCAGAAGTTTTTCAACTTCTGGTAAACAAAAGTGTTTTTTTAATTTAGAATTTCACTTTACAATAAAAACAAAACTTGTCATGAATTTTGTTAGCATTCTATTGACTATTTTTTCAATTTTTTTTATTGACATTTGATATGTGAATTTAGAGATTGTTTGACAGTATGTTCCTTAAAAATGAAGAGACTGACAATGAGTTATGTTTTTAGACACAAATGTACTCATTATTAAACTTGTGTTTATGAAAAATGAAATATGTTGCAACAATCTAAACAAACTCTATTAAAGTATGACTAGTTTTGAATTTAACGAATGAATAATATAATTTCTATAATTCTTTGAACTTGACCAATTTGAAAAAGTTGTGTATTTTAAACACATTTAGTGAGACTCCATGTATGTGATTTAATTTTGATTTAAAAGTAAAATTTAAAAATACCCTTTTGAAGAGGACAATGAAAGGTTCCCTAATATAAATTTTCCATAATTTTTTACCATGGATTATTGGAGATATTGATTTTTCATTTTACTAAATCATTATGTCATTTAAAAATAATATGCAGACATGTTTTTTTATAAAATTAACTAAAATTACTAAAAAACAATTAAATTGAATACAAATTGTATCAAATGAAAGTAGATTCAATTATGAAAGTGTTGGTACTAGTTTTGAAATTAGACTCACAATATTTCAAAGAGTCTGCTCCTCCCCAAGTTTGAGTAAGCTGAAGTGAACATATACTTTTCTGAAAAGTGACATAGTTACAGATTTTCAGTCGAACAAATAGTTGAGTTGAAAATTAGTATTCTTCGGTTGAAAGTTATTTTTAACAGAGAACCTAACTTTTGATATAAAATTGTTGTTAGATTTAAAATTTATGTTAGATTTTTCAAGGGTGCCATTAGATTTAACTTTCGGCCAAAAAAAAAATTGGCTGAAAGGTTTTTCGATAGAAAATTAAAGACTTCGGTCAAAAAAGTGTGATTATAAATTTTCATGACCTGATTCTCAATAAAGTGTCACCCAGATTCGTGATTTTACCATATGGCTTCCAAAGAAAATTGATTCTTGAGTCATTCCTTGTAGATGAGAAAGAATACCCCATGCCATGCAACTTTTAATATCTTAATATTTTCATCACCTTAGAGAGGATTTAAAGGTGAAAGGTAACAAACAACTTTCAGGTCATGTGTCCTTTCTTTGTGTAAGCATAATAATGAAGTAGAAATATTGCATGCCCATTTGGAAGCTCTAAGTAATATGGGAGATCAAGAATCTCTTTAGCATTTTAGGTAATTAAAATAACATATGCTTAAATTGTCCTCTTCAAAAGGGTATTTTTAAATTTTACTTTTGAAGAGGACAATGAAAGGTTCAATTGTCCCTTTTAGCATTTTAGGTAATTAAAATAACATATGCTTCAATGTATCATCTCAACAGAATGGGTTGAAGGCTATTGTTAACAAAAACATGTATGTAGTATCATTGTACTCTTGGATGGGGAAGATACATACAATATGGGAAACAACAGGAAAGTCCCCGTTATGTCAAATTCCATATTGGTTTTGGATTAATAGTGCTTGTTTCTAGGATCAATAAGGAAATCTATGGAGAAAGGTAACTTCCAGATTCCTACACATACTTTTGGATTTGGTACTGATCATGATTCAACATCCATGAACTCCATATTAGAGACTTTTGGTGGCACATTTTCCTTCATTGAGATAGAAAGTGTCATTCAAGATGATTTTAAACAATGCATTGGTGGTTTGCTCCATCTAGTGATCCAAGATATGAAGGTTATTGTCATATCTGCAAGTTCAAAAGTGCAAATGAGTGCCATACAACCAGGTGGTTATGTAGAAAATATTCTAGACAATGGGAAAAATAGATTGGTAAAGATTAGTCACTAACATGGTAGTGGATGGGTCTCAATATCAGAATTGGCCTTGATTTCCTAATCGATCCTTGCTTATTGTTTGAACTATTCAAAATATTTTCTCCCTTTTGAACTTCTTTTTATCTTTTTAACTTTTGACCAACTCAAGATCTTTATGAGCCCTAATTTCCTAATTAGCACTGACATCCAAATCAATCCTCCTTTTCACTTAGTTGTTGTTGCCTTGTCTTAATTTAGAAATTGATGTTGATATTGAAATCATACTCTTTTGTCAACATCCATATTGTATGGAATGAATGGACTTTCAGACTTATTCAATGTTCTTTTCTTAGTTATTTTATTTTCAAGACTTTTTTGATGATCGAGCCAAAACTCCAAAATCAGGCCCTACAGTCACTAACATTGGTGTAACTTTGTCCTAATTTAGCAATAGTCCTCGACGTACCAAACATGCATTCTTTTGAAAGATGTAGTGTCATAGGGTCCTAATTTCTTGATCAATCTTGATTTCTCAATCAACTTATTTTCTCGAAACTCTATATTTTCATGTGTGGAACCATCCTCTGTACTTTTCACATGTGCAAAACCATTTTTGTGTGTGTGAAATAATTTTTATACTTTTTTCATGTATGAATCCTTTTTAAGTTCGATTATGATTGATCCTTTCCTTTACAAATGATCGAGGGTCATGATTTCTCAGCCAACACCAACCTTGAAATCATCCTACTCAATTTAAGCTTGTGTTGTGACCTTTTAATCAAAGCTGACATACAAATCCACATCCTCAATGTGAATCTATGTATTGAATTTAGGAATGGACACAACTTCAAAATTGGGCTTGCCTTCACCTAAAGTAGTGATGAGGGGTCCCAATTTTCAAATTTGAGAACATTTTCCATTTTGGGCTCTTCACATGTGTGACCACATTTTCAAAATTTAACTTTAATGCTTAACATATACAGTCCATTAGACATTAACACATTATTAAGACATGTACTATCTCAACTTTGATTTGATGTCACCACATCTTGAATTACAATCGTTTAAAACATAAAATGAATGCATCTTTCCCATGGTGTTTCGATTTTAAAGTTTGAAATTGAAAGAAAATATTGTTTTCTCAAATACTTTGTGCATTGAAGTAGTGATTGGACTCCCCTTGTAACACTTGAAATAGCCAACCACACTTAGGAATGTTACAGCCTAGGAAAGGTTGCCTCTTTGTTAGCTTTGTTGACTAGGTATTTGATTTCAAAATGATTTTGTTCAATTTGTGATCATTTTGGTTTTAAATTAGATAGGTGGCTATTTATGTTGCTTTAGCTTGTAGGTGACATACATGCACATTCAGAGTTTCTGTGGGTTGAATATAGTAAGCTATTTTCGTGAGCTCAATTTCATTGCTCTCCTTGTACATTGTTAGTGAGAAATCTAAGTTCGAACCATAAATATTTTCTAAATTAAAATCTCTTCTACCATCATTGCATGGACCTTATGTCAGGACCAACATCACCATCCTTAAATCTAGTTTCTAGGTTGAATTTCTAAAATTAGTTATTCATGTGTTTTAAAGTGATTTTTCAGCTAAACCCTGCATGCCATGTTCTATGTTGTACTAACCTATAGAAATTTATATAGGATGTTAAAGTGTATGATGGGAAAATGGAAGGTGATAGGAGAGATTGATCATGGGCCAACCAAAGAGACATCAACTAGAAGAGAAAATAAGTCTACCAAAGAAAATAAAATAGCTATAGAAGTCTAGACTACTAGAGATGCTAAAGTGTCCACCTATGTAGATACCCCATACACTATTGGGTTTGATGGAGCTCACAAATATAACAAACCATTTCATCTAATTGAATATGGGAAAGGCCTCGAGGATGAAGAGAACATGGATGTCAGGGAATAAAAAGATCTCTCTATCTAAAAATAAATAAAATAATCTCTTACACACCATGAAAAAGCCACATCTTTGTTGATGCCTTGTATAGAAGTAATCAAGTACCCAATTCAACAAACAAAAATCAACACAAGGGGGATTATGAATGATCAAAGATTATCCGGATTTATGAGCGGAACGAAATGTAACCACATATTTTTATAATGTTAACACAAAGAAACAATGAAAAATAACATATATACAGTAAAAATTGACTTCTATTAAATAAGAAATATGCTGAAAACTGTAAAAGACAGAGTGAAAACAAGCTTGCTAGAATGGTGGCAGCTTATCTTTGAGAAGAGATGTGATGTCTATGCTCATTCGCAAGAAGATGAGTACAATGAGGCTCTGAAAGAATTTTTACAATAATTATGAATGCCAAAACCCTAGACATCCAAAAACATAACCCTAGGAGACGAAGCGCCAAAAGTCATGTGGGTCCCATTGGGGTAAGTTAGTACATTAACTTCCCAGTGTCATAACTTTTGCATATGATCTTTGTTTAGGGTGCATGATAGCGCGTTGGAAAGGTATTGACGAGGAGATTCATTTAAAGGGATGAATGAGAGCCTTCAACTATCATTGATGTGTTATATCGTGAAAAAATTTCATTTAGTCCCTCAAACTGGCCCGATAAG
The DNA here is from genome assembly GCA_010110895.2 of Picea sitchensis. NCBI lineage: Eukaryota > Viridiplantae > Streptophyta > Pinopsida > Pinales > Pinaceae > Picea > Picea sitchensis. The sequence continues at coordinate 14,952 of SNQJ01S0019495.1, read as the reverse complement.
TTAAAAACTACTAAAAATAGTAAATTGCCAAAATTTCCAGAAAATTCTTTTGAGCCAGTTGGAAAAGGTGGGTGGCCACTGATATCCACCTAGACCAATCCTCCCTCATTAGGAATCAATTGTCTCCATTGAGTTAAGTGACCCCATAAGATGAGGAAATTTCTACTGAATTTGGCCCCGGTTGAGCCACTTGCCTTGGTGCAAGAGCTGCCCTGCTTTGAAAACCCAATAAAGTTGGATCCTCTGTTGGTGAGTGCCCTTGACATGTGTGTCCATGATATGATCAGTGGATGCATGTTCCATGCAGTCAAGGTTGAGATCTATTGGTTTTAATTGTTTTGCTATCTTTGAGGTATCCAATAATGGTGGAAAATAAGGTCGAAGGAGGTCCATATTGAACACTAGGTGTAAGCCAAGGAAGGGGGGCGGGTTGAGCTTAAAAGAATTGTCACCTAAAACCTTGGTAATTGTGTAAGCTGTTGGTTGTGGAGCCTGATTATCTTCCTAATTTATAGGTCTTTTACTTTCAGTCGTGTTTATACCCCATGAAGTATTTACACCCTAGAAGTATGTACACTCTTCCACGCGAGGGAGTGCAGAGGGGGGGTACCCCCTCTACGGGGTCCAGGGGGTCTAGGGGCAAGTGGGCCCCCAGCAGGGGTTCGGGGGCGAAGCCCCCGAAGCAAAAATTGCCTTATAAAAGTATATTTTAATTTCATTGTAAATCTGGACAGTTCATTATAAGGTCGAAGATCTAACGGTAGAGATTATGTTAGGGTTTTTTGCCCTAGAAGGCAACCCTCTTTTATGAGGGAAATGTATTGTGGCTATGGATGATGGTGAATATTGTATTCTGAGAGAGGAGACTGTAAGAGAAAGAAGAGGAAGTTACAACGGATTTTGCTATAGGTTGTATCCCTTCATTTGCTGGATAATAATAAAGGAAGTACTTGGAAATTTCTCTGGTGAACATAGCCCACACTGGGTGAACCACATAAATCTGTGTCTCTCTTGTATTGTGTGTTTTCTGTGTTTTTTTTCTGCATTTGTTTTATTTTATTGCTCCGCGGTCCTGTTTTTCTAACAACTGGTATCAGAGCATAAGGTAACTCACAGGAAAAGAGGGTTCCTGGTTCGAGTGGGAGCAATGTCGAAAGATGGAAAGTTTAGGGTCGAGAAATTTAATGGCCAAAACTACCAGTTATGGAAGATGCAGATGGAAGACTATTTATATCAGAAGGATCTATTTCTAACATTGAGTGGAGTAGCAAAGAAGCCGGCAGCCATGAAGGACGAAGAATGGGAGATTCTTGACAGAAAGGCTCTAGGAACGATATGGCTGACCCTGGCAGCGTCGGTGACTTTCAATATTTCGAAAGAAAAGACAACGAAGGGTTTGATGGACATGTTGGGCAAATTGTATGAAAAAACCTCGGTGTCAAATACGGTATTTCTAATGAAAGTATTATTTAATATGAAGATGTCAGAAGGTGGGTCTATTGCAGATCATTTAAATGAATTTAATATGGTTACTAAT
>SNQJ01S0019494.1:81281-101158 GCA_010110895.2 Picea sitchensis | reverse complement strand
GTAGGAAGTTTGAGAGAGTTGAAACAAAGTGTTTGTTGATCAAAACACCATGAGAGAGAGCTTAGAGATTAGTGCCTTTGAGGGTTGTGGAGTCTTTATAACAACAAATGAAACAATACTTGAAGATTAAACTAATGGAGACTAAGAGGTGAGGATTAAACTTTAAGGTGCTATCACATTAGAGCCTTAGGGTTTAAACCTTAAAGAGACAGATTGCTAGAGTGCAAGCACATTTGGGCTCTAGCAATCTTGTCTCCCTTCTTAATGCTTCAACTAGATCAAAATAAAATGTCTAGGGATAAAATCCTAAAGTGCTAGCACTTCAGGGCTTTAGGATTCTAACCCTAGCAATAATTCCTTCACAAATTTTGGACAAAATTAACCTTGTGAGAGGAGGAAGCACTTATGATCCTCTCTTAGGGTTTCACCAAGCAAGAAATCTAGCATGATAAAGTCAAATTATCATGAAACATTAGCAACATAAATATAAAATTGCAGAAATTTTACTTACTTCACCAAGATACCATGAGATAAAACCCTAATTGCAGCAATTCCATCCAAAAATCAACAAACACATCCACAATTTGATCCTCTAACCAAGTCGCATAAGTAGAAGAACTAGATATCCCAAGAGAGGGCGAAAATTTCAGACTTGTCTCTCACAAATGTTGAGTGATGATGATGAAAAAATGAAATGGGAGGGTGGCTTATTTATATGAGGCCACCTTAACCAATTTGTCCACATAAATTTGTCAACAACAAATTAGAAGAGGGTCGACCCCTTCATTTACCTCTACAATATGCCAAAAATACAAAATACATAAAATAAAACCCTAGAAGGGTGATGTCATATGATAAAAAGGTGAATTCATGCTCAAAAGTGAGACGTCAAGGCTCAAGGAGTGAATTGTTGGGCCTCCAAAGGCCATGTGTCATGCCTTGAATGCTCAAGAGTGTGAGGCAAGGTGTCTCCTCATTCCAAATCATCATGGAACCAAGTCATCCATAAAACCCTAGCCTCCAATGGGACGTCAAGGGCCAGAGTGTGATGTCATAGGTATCCAAAGGTCACATCCAAGTGAAAGAGGCATGTAGTCTCATCCTCGGGTATTTTCAAAGTGTCTCCAAAGGCAACGTCCTCCATCGTCTATGCACAAAAGGTTTTGGGTGCTCTACCCATCTTGTGGGCTTCTCAACCCATGTATGTGGCATACTGACCAAAATTACTCAAACCAAGCCCATCTTTCCATTGTCCAAGGTTACAACGATGTGAGAACCACTATATGAGGGTGTTGAGTCATTGTATGACTCATTTCTCTCCATCACACGTGCCAAAGTCCTACAATAAAGCACAATCCAAGATGATCCTCAAAGAACCATGTCAATGCCATTCAAATAAACCAGAATATGAGACAAAGAAAACCAATGTTCATAAGACATGTCAATCCTTAAATCATGCAAATTAAGTTGATGTCTAAGAGACAAGCCATGTAAACAATTCACCCCAACATCCCCTTCAAGTATCACCCAAGACCAAGACCTTGTGAGGGTTACCAAGCTCAAGTATGGAAGGGCCTTCATCCAATCCTATTAGGTGTGCCACCTAGACAAGAAATAAATAACCCAGGTAGAGGGATAAGTCTCGAGAGTGACAAGGGAAAGTAAAAACCCATCAAGAGCAAGAGTGAATGTGATATGGTATTAGGCTTACTTCATGGCTCTTGGTATCCATTTCTATGAGTGTCTTGGTAGAGGTGGCACTTGCTTACTTGAGATACCCTTTCCTTGGTACTTTTTGCATTCTGAGTCCCTTGTTTTCCTTTTGATACCTAGTTATAATTTGTAAGTCCCCTTTATAAGGTTTCAAGCTTGATTCCTTTACTTTTTATTGGGAATTAGTCCTTTATAATTGGTGCATTCATTTGCATCCGAACATGGGTGATTACCATTAGAGGGTGTAGAGCTCAAGTTGGCCTGAGGATTTTATGGTGGCTTTTTATAATTTAGCAATAACATATACATAGATTAATTGCATCATTTTATGGGCCTTCAACCCGTTCTTCTTATGAGAGAATGGACCACAAACGAAGTTTGGGATATGTGAAAGCCTTTATGATGGAAAATGTTGAGTATGGTTGGGAGTGGACGTTACCCTTGGGAGGGCCCCCCAATATTACCCCTTTTCCTATGGTGACAACATGGGACTAGGGCACAGAAGATTACCACCAAGGTGAAACAAGGAAACCAAGACAATTTCTCAAGCAAGGGATCCACTATCCAACTTCAACCAATGATCCTTGTCCACATGCCCAATAAATTAAACACAACACATTGCATGAAAAAAATACTAACCATGCATCATGGTGACGTTGCCTTACCTTGCCCCACATCTTGGGTTGCTTAAATGTGATGAGCCTTGGTTGATGCAACTGGGAGGAAAATCAGGGGGGATGTTGGGATGCCATCTGTGGACATGTTGATCATCATCATCATGGTGTAGATCATGTTCTCCATTTCGAGCCTCAAGACATGATCTCCTCTAGTTACCCCTAGGCATGGGGGGATAACAGGGCCCATCCCTAAGGCCTAGTACCTACATGGGTTGATCCGTCGACAAACTCACAAGTGGGAGACTCTGAGAAAAGGGTTCTTCTGAACATTCTTATATCTAGGTAGGACACTCAGTATCACTTCTACTCCAAAGTATATTAATTGTTTCATGTTTGACACTATGTCAGACAAACTACCAAAATACATGTGTAAAACACATCACCGCAAGCAACAACAAGAAGAAAAAATCCACAACTAGGGAGATGGCCATTGGGATTTTAAGTATTGTGCTAAGTAATTGAAGCGTTGGAAGAGGAGGAAGACCTAGAGAAGTTGCATCACTTCTCATTAGAGGAATCAAAAGGATAAATATCAATGAAGGAGATAGTAGAAGACCCTATAGAGGAGATATACAACGAGCCTTTACAGATAAAACAACGGAATATTGGTACGAAAGACCAAACTCAGTTGGAATCCATCAAAGACTATTGGGACAATGAAACGATATCCGATTTTGAGTCTTTTCTCAAGGAGTATGGAGATTTGTTCTTGAAAAACTTCATTGAAATGAGAGTGATCAAAGAGGATATTACTGATATGTAAATAAAATTGAAGTTGGATTCCAATCCCATCAAAAAAATGCTCTGCAAATTGAACCCTAAGACCAAAGAAGGGGTAAAATAAGATATTGATAAGATGTATGTGACTGGACTAATATTCCCAGTGGAGGAGTTGGATTGGATCAATTCGATAGTAATGTAGGATAAGAAGGTAGGAGGATGCATTATAGTCTACAGAATTTTTGGGGCTTGAAAACAACCTATGTTCATGACCCTTCTGCTAAACCCTTCAGTGATTAAGTTCTATATTAAATAGCGGGAAAGGAAGTCTATTCATTCATCAATGTATTCTCGGGATAACATAAGGTGAAAATACCCAAAGAAGATAAGAGGAAAAAAACTTTCACCACAAAGTGGTGTTTCTATGCTTATAATGTCACGTTCTTCAAACTAAAGAATGCCCCAACAATATTATCTAGAATAGACACAGTAGCCTTCATGAATTACATCCACAAGTTCCTAGAAGTTTACTTGGATGACTGGACTATCTACAGTCTACTAAAGGATAATATCATGATGTTTCCCCTAATGTTGAGAGATGATGGCAATTCCAGATATCCTTGAACCTTAAGAAATGCATATTTTTCACATTGTTTGGAATGTTGTTGGGCCATGTTGTCTGCAAAGATGGAGCATTGGTAGATTTGGCTAAAATAGTGGCCATTATCAATCTAGAAGTTCCATCGATGTTCACATGTTGCAATAAACCATGAGCCACACTTAGTACTACTGAATATTTATCAAGGGGTACACTACTATAACAACACTTATGGAGTGCCTATGGAAGAAGGCAAAAGACTTTGTCTAGACCAGAAAATTCCAAGCCTCCCTAGACATTCTAAAATAAAAGCTAGTGAGAACAACAATCTTAATCTTTTGAAATTGGACCATTGAATTTCATGTGCTTGTTGACATCTCGTGTATTTTTTTGGGATCAATATTGGCACAACCAGGAGAAGTAAAAATAGACCATTTGATTTGTTTTACCAGTATGAAGTTGTCTAATGCATAACACAACTACACAACCATTGAGAGGGAAGGATTGGCCATGGTGTACTTGCTTCAAAATTTCAATCATTACCTATTGTGTGGTCACTTTAAGTTCTTCACAGATCATTCTACACTTAAATACTTAGTGAACAAGTCAATTCTATAAGGTCACATTTATAGATGACTATTGCCATTCCAAGGGTTCAACATTGAGGTCATGTTGAAGCTAGGAAGGACTAATGTTGGGGTAGACCATTTATCTAGAGTTGAAATTAAGGAGTCTGGAGGGTTGCGTGATGACTAGATGCAAGACTTTGATTTGTTCAAAGTGGAAATGGTACAAGATTACTTGGAAGACATTGCCATCTTATGGACTATAGGAGTCACACCTTAGAAATACTCAACAATAGAAAAGAAACAATTGGTTGTTATGGCTATTCATTATCATTTGATTGTAGGACAACTATAAAAGTTGATCATAGATGGGATAATCAAGAAGTGTGTTATGGACCATGAGTGCACATGAATACTATGGGAAAGTCATGATGCCATGGTTGGAAGCCACAACTGAGAAATTCATCCAAGAAATAATATGGCGGCCCACAATATTGAAAGATGAGAAAGAGTATGCTAATTCTTATGACATGTGTTAATGAATGGGATGGCCTTCTAGGAGAAATGAGTTTTTTTGCACCTAGTAGTTGTGTTGCAACCCTTTGAGAAGTGAGTGGTATACTTCATTGGACCCATTAACCCTCTTACTAGGCACTCTAGTGACAACTACATCATCATTGTGATTGATTACCTCACTTGATGGGTCGAGGCAACACTAACTTGGGACTTTAGCATGCATATAGATGCAAGATTTATCTTTGAGGACATCATATCTAGGTTTGGCTATCCCGTAAGCTTGATGACTGATCAAGGTAAACATTTCATGATCTCCACTATTACAACCTTGACTTAGGAATTCATGATGTAGCATCATACTGGCATCCCATATCATCCATGAGCAAACATGACAATTGAGGCATTTAATAAGATATTGGAGCAGGGTTTGACAAAGGCTTGTGCCATCAACCACAATGACTAGGATGAGAAGATAACAACGATGCTTTGGGGATATGGGATGGAACTAAATAAGTTACCAAAGCACATGCCATTTAGTCCGGTGTATGGTAGCAACCTAGTGTTACCAATAGAATTTGGGATCCCTAGCCTATTTATCACCCAAGCAACAAGAATGTCAAAGGAATAATCCATTCAAATTTTCATAAATGAACTTATGGTGCTCGAAAAGGACTGCTTCCCAACATAATACCACTAAATAGTTGAGAAGTCATGAGAGAAAGCATGGCATGATCACCATATCAAAAAGAAGAAAGGTGACTTGGTACTGCTCTACAACAACAGATAGCTCAAGAATCATGACAAGTTGCAAATGCATTGGCTATGATCTTTTCTAGTTACAAATATCTAGGATTTGGGAGCAGTTCAATTGGCTTGGCTTGATGGAACACTCTAAGAAGGGTGGGTAAATGGCACCCCCTTGAAACCCTTCACCCCTCCACCAAGTTAAGTTGTGCCACTCATTCCAAAGGAGAGATATATGTTATTGTAATATTTTTTTTTTGTTGGGTCGAACGAATAATACTTAGCCTTACGAATGGGCCAGTAAGTCCAACTGTGCCAGTTTAATAAATATTAACCATGTGGTTAAGAAAGCCTTTAGTTAGTCTAGTTGGTAATGAGTTTGTTGGAATGAAATATTTTAAACTTTAAGTTTTGTTTAGTCAGGCACTATGTTTGTGGTTGGGGGGATTCTCTTTTTAAATTTTCAAGTCAATAAGAAAGTCATTACAATACAACACCTTCAACTCACATTGTTTTGTTGTAGCATTCTCATGTTAAAGGGAAAAGGAAAGAGCCAAGTCAGTCAATATGGTTACGTTAGTAATGGTCAAGTGTCATTACTGAATTAATAGTCATAAATTTTGAAATGATGGGAGTCGGATTAACGAGTAAGTGATGGGGTTGATTGGATAGTTTTATGCCATGTCATGATTAAATCATGTTATCATGGATATCTGGTGGTAAATGCACTCGTATATGGTCATAAATTCCACCCAATATGATCATACTTCAAATTTATGGTAATCATATCTCTATTGTTTAATGCAATGATCTATATAAGTTAACTCTACCAATTTGTTAAGTCTTTTTTCATATGAGTTGAGGAAGAGACAAGTTCTTGAGAACTAGCACGAACAAAATATTTTCTATGTGCCAAAACTAAGACTAGAAAGAAAGAATTCTATACATAATTTAGGGATTACCAATCATCTATACAAGAAGAGAGTCAAGGACAAAGAGCCCAGGGAAGGTGAACATTCACATACTATGGAGAGGAAGGAGGCAGTGTAGAATGATCCCATTGACCCTGGAGTCCTTCAATGAGTATCTTTCAAGGGAAAGCTACAATATACGACCGATCATGGAACTAGATTTCACAGACATTGACCTATTCCTAGAGCTCCACCAGGCATACTACATGCATGAGGCCCAACTCAGTAATGGGGGGAAGAGGATGGAGGTTCTTGATGAAGTATATGGGCTTCTTGTTTCCTCTCCTCTAAACTTATTATGTGTATTGACACTTGGTTTGTTACAATCTATGTAATGTTACATAAAATTCTTGATGAGCAGAGTGCACTAGGGTAATATTTGGATATACTAGCCTTACCCATTCTCTTTAGAGCATGTTCAAGACCTCACAAGCTTTTCTATTGATGGACTATATGTTGGTACAACCTTTTGCTTGCATAAGAGAGTGAAGGAAGTTAGAGAAGAAGATATATAAACGTGACATAGATCACACACATGAAACAAAGGGGTAGATATTGCCTCAATCAAATCGATTCCCATTAGGATGGAGGCTTGGATGCTAACATGTCAGGTTATAAGGAAATAGAAGTAGGGAAAGTGTTATGTGGATATTATTTCAATGGTGGAAGCTTATTCCAAAGGTAGGATACTCAACTAGTATTCATTCTTCCTTAATGACCTTGTTGAGGCCATCATTGACACCCATATAAAGATGTCAACCTTCAACTGTGGTTATTTTTCTACTAGCATTTGCTATGCTCAACTGGAAAGCATCGTAGGGATGCAAGTTCTATCAGTCGAAGAGGGGATTGATCTCAACAACATTTACACCATGGAGGGAAAGGAAAGAGATTGATCCCATTGATTTCATTGATAGGGAATTCATTACCTGGTACAAAAAATTGTGAAGGATTCCAAATACCAGCTCCAATTCCCCGGAAAAATGATTAATCATTATCATAAATGCTTAAAGTTTGAAACCACCAATGGCAACAAAACTACCAAGACTACTGTGGAAGGCATGTAGAGGATTGAGTTAAAACTTATCCCTTACTCACCTTGGCAATGCATATCAGATAAGGGGTAGAGGGATGTCTAGGAGACACAACCAACACTATAGAGAAAGGGAGTTTCTTCTTGTTCCTGAAGATGAAGTTGACTAAAGTAGATGAGAAATTTGATGGATTTCCTATCTTATACCATGACCCCATAGAAATATAACTAACATCAGAGTGATTGAGGATAATAAAAGAAGTGTATCTCAAGACATCATCAAGTCTAGTTGTGGAGTTGGGCCAAACATTTGGAGCTACTAGTGCAGTAAAGCCAATTTTTCCCATGCCTCAAATCATTGCTATAGTTAATGACTCGTGGACTAATGAAGAATTACATGAAGGGATAACACAACTTGTACACTTGTTAACCCACACCCCAATCAAGAATCCATGAACTCAGTCAACCTCAGCCTCTACCCATGGGCTAGTCACTAAGGCATAGGAAATGGCTTTGGACTTAAAGACATCCATGTGGGGACTTCACAATAACCCCAATTGTTAAGCTCTACACTGACATTCCATGTTCATTTAAAAACATAAATTTCACAAATTAAGAAAGAGGTGTGACCACTAGTCATAGTTGATGTCCCAAATGACAAGGAATTCAATTCTTTGATGGGTAGGAATATCATTGAAATTGACCCCCAAGATACATCCATTGGTTAGTAGACACATAGTGGGAAAAAGGATGGTATATTTCAAGACCAAGGGAAACAAAATCAAGAGAGTGTGAGTAGTCCAACTTATCCCATGCTCACTATCATTGGTGGATATGAAAGAGACCCGAAGGAAAACATACAACAAAACCAAGACCCAATTGGTGGGTCTAACCAGGAAGAAGAAGAAAAGGAGGAAAAGGAAGATGAAACAGATGAAAAAATGGAATACATGACTCGATAATATGGCCAAACTTCTATATCATCCATCCTAAATCCTTCACAGCAACTTGACAATTCACCTAGATTTCCACTTGTCTAGTTGGACCATGAAACAACCTTGTAAATGATTGTGCAGCTTGCAGAGGACCAAGTGTATCAATTTGAGTTAATGGAGGCTTGCCAAAATAATTTTGACATCATGTAGTACATCATAGCAGATGTACAATAGAGAATACAGAATGTGGCTATCTGCTAGGCATGAACATGGAATAAGACTACATTGAAATCCATAGCCCCTTGAGTACATCCATTCTTAGGCATCTCAACCATTAGATGTTAGACAAGTCCCCATTGAGGAATTGATCTACCAACATTATATATTTTAGAATGAGCTCGGCCACTATCTATTACAAACATAAAAATGAAATGTAGAGTTGCAAAGAGAAGTTCAAAAATTACAAGTGCAACTAGATGACACACTAGATGAATGAGACACTCTACGAAAAGAGAATAATTAAATGGAGAATTAAATTGAAGTTGTTAGACACTAATTCATGTAGATGTTGCTAGTATTGAAAGAAGAGGATGCAAATATTGGTGGCTTAGTGCCTAAGGCCCCACTAGCAGATATAATGGTGCAAGTACAACAAGCAATGGTGTAAATGAAGAAAGGGGAGCGAAATATGAAAGAGACATGGGATGGAGAGAAGTCATATGAACATTACATATGTCCCTCACCCTACAAATCCATGAACCAACCACCAAGTCTACCAACATAATGAAAGGAAAGGTATAGGTTGTGGTCAAGCAATGCAAATAGATCTCGATCACAACTCAGAATTGGGTGTAGATAGTGAAGAATTGAAAACAACCAGTCGAGGCTATATATGAGAAGATAAATCAAATGCAACATGAGGTAGAGTAACCACTGGACTCAGCCTTGAAATAAGAGAGGTTGAAAGAGTATAGAAAGAAAATGACGAATTGGGACAACTATTCTAATCATCCAGGGAAGTCCATTCTCATCTTTTTCAACTTCAGCCAAATGTGCTTGTATGATACACTACAAAACAAAAACTATATAATTATACTAAATTCAATTGGTTGTATGTTAAAGAAAATCATCCTGAGGTGATAGACTAAGACCAAGCAAATGATTATCTAGCAGGTTTGAAAATTATGGTGGGAAAAAGGACAAATCAATTGGATGAATTACTTTATATTAGAGGAAAATTGTGGAAGTAATCCAAAAGTTAGGCCCCTCATTTGGGAAGGTCGAGGACTCGATTAAATATGATGGAAGTTGACTCGAGGGTGAGTTGATAGGTGTTATCATGGTTTTTTGGGCCCCTCGTTTATATTTTTGTATAGGACACATTACATATGGAGGTAAGGGCATGGTGGCATGGACTGAAAAAACAAAAAAGATACAAGGCATGTCACTTATATTGAAGACCATTCACAACATTAAAGAGTATTGATCGTAGAGGGAGACGAGAATGGATATAGTTGGTAGGATTCTAGGTTGTTGAGGAGATGCGGAGTGAAAGAGTGAAGACACATGATTGGAGCAGAAGTAGATATTAGTTGGTTCCTAAATACCAAACATGAAGTATTCTAACATTTTCTTGATTTTGAATGTACCTTCCCACCTTTAAACACATCACTATATATGTGAAATCCTTGACCTATTAAAATGGTTGATTCTGTGTTGGCCCTTTGTATGTTAGTTATATATTGAATATATGCTAGTTATCTATTGATTAGTAGATTGATCTTTTGAGCTATGAATTATGCTCCTATTGTAGTCTCATAATGATGTATTAGGTTATTTTGGAGATGAATGGAATGAGAACCCATGCCTAAATTTTTATTGTCTTTGAATTGTGTTCCACCTCAAATTCACTTCAATGCACCCTATATTATTTCGCCAGATGTGGTCCATCATAATGCATATTATGTGTATCATTGTATCATTATGAGCCAAAATTGTGGTTATTTGTGTACCCATGTATTCTATCAGACCATGCTTAGATGATCTATGTCATAATGTGGGGCCTAGGCAGTATCTCCAAACCCCTTGTGGTTGGTCATAGCCCATCCTTTTAGTCCCCATTTCAAGATTGTACTTGCTCTTATGGCTTAGGCTGACTTCCCCTTGGTGGCATTATGTTGGCACCATGTTGTTCATTTCTGACCTAGGTTGATATGCGAGGTTCTTGGGATGGATCTACTAGGACACATGATCTAGGGGAACTTCTAGTCTCCCTCACTTCTTTGGATGTAATGTAAAAATGTTGCTCACATTGTTGTAAAGGTTGTCATACTTATTTAAAGCATGGTTAACTTATGCTTAAGCATGGACCCACATCTTATGTATATGTCACACTTTGGCCATGGAATTTTGGAGATGATTCTACAGATGCTCATACAATTTCACACTTCTCAAGGTAGTCTCGCAGATCTCAAGGTAGTTCATGTTTATCTGTATAATATCATTTATTATGTTAATATACTAGCTTAATTTATTATGAAATGTTATTTTCACTTATTGCATATAGTTAAAAGACTATAGTTGTGAGCCCACTATGGAAGAACTAAAGTATGAATTGAAGAAGTGTTATGAAAGAATGGTAGAATATTTGCATCCCATGCCTAGCATAATTAATTCCTAATTATGTGTTTATGTTTTAACTTATATATAGTTGGAATTATTCATTCATTATTGAAATATATTATATTCTTCCAAATTAATGATGACGATGGTGACTCAAAGAAATCTGAGAGTATTGACAACTATTTAACTTATATGTTTTTTATTGCATCTTTAAATGTTAACATTTTTTTTTAATTGAATCTGTATTCTTTTAAAATGTTTTTAGAGACTGAGGATGAGGAGGGTTCAATTTTTTTATGACAAATTCATTTATTTTCCTTGTACGTGTACATATTTTTTCATGCAGTGTTGTATACGAAGTTGACATTTCCCTAATGTGGTAGTGTACCACATGTTTATGATGCACATAAAAATACATGGTTATTTTATGATTTAATTTAAAATCTCATAATCGTGTTCATATATACATGGTTTTTTTATCCCATAGTGTGAAAGATTGAACGTTAGTGCAATAAAAGTTCTTAAGTATGTTTATGGATATATGGTTTTTTTCTCTGGTCATGGTGTGAAATTCATTTAATGTTAGTTGAAGGTCGCTTTAGTTGAAGGTATTTTTTTAATCTCTTTTTATATTTAATATAAAAATTTTAAATTGTTTTATGTTTTTATACATGATTTAATTAAAAAAGTAATCAAGTTGTACAATCATTAATTGAATCATTTAATCAAGTGTAAACATATTGAATCAACATATTGTATCTTTCTAAACAACCAAGAATTCACCTTGAAAAATAGTTAAACATTGTATGGCATTAAATGATTATAAGTTTTTTCAATCACAACCAAAAATAATGATTTTGTATAACAAGGATTAAACATCATATGACATTTTTTACAAGTTCAATGTTACATTAATATTTGATCTTTGAAATTAAATTTTAAAGGAATAGATAAATCATTAATAATGGTAATCATTATTATTACTCATAGTACATTTATAAATCAAACAACATCGACCAACCATGAAATCAATGCACTAATAATTACACAATGTGCAACATAAAAACATCAAACAGTGTCAACTAACCATATACGTGATATGAAAAGGCTTAATATACATGAATGATAACATCAAAATCAATATATATGTCAAATAATGATCTCAAGTATACATGTCAACCATCAATATACATCTCAAATACATGGGAATATTGCTAGGTCAGTAAGTAGTACATTAGTATGTGGACCAATAGGTGGATTTGTAGGTGGAAATTAGGAGCTAATGGTGGTGCACGTGGAGGAGGAAGTGGATGAGGAGATGGAGGAGGAGCATCCTCAAACATCTCATCATCTAAAGACAAAGAAGATGGACAATCATGTATGGTAGCACATCACTTATCAACCCTAACCCTCTAGGGTGCCACATGGATACTAAAAATATGACAAAACAATAATGTCATATCTCAAGGAACAGTTGTAAAGATCCTCACAAGCTCAAAAAATTGCATGACCACTCTAGGTCCAATTGGTTGGACTACATAGCCAGTGATCAAAGTACATAAATGATCAATGACTTGGAAACAATAATCAAGATATGGGTGAATATGGTGCATGCCAAGTCTCCACTCCTAAGCTTACGCATTAGTCTCAACCATATTTGTATCAAGCTAAGAAGGAGGCCCCTCACCATCATATGGGCCAATATCTACAAAATAGTAGACAATAATTAGAAAATTCAAACAAAATCTCATAATCTATCATATGTGCATTAAATGCAACAAAAAATTATGCAACTAGACTAATCAAAACATCACAATAATATTACCTAACATACCAATGACATCCTCACCCACATCACTAGATGAGAACTCCAATAAACCCCTCTTGGGAAACATCTGGCCCCACATGTGCATATGCATTTTAGTCATCTACCTAGGAGGGTGGATGTGAAATGACAACTAAGTTGTCAAAAACCTCTAAAAAACATAAACAAAATAACTATGAAGCAAAGGAGAAGATATGTCTCCCATCCAACACACCACAACATCTATCCAAATCAATATGAGATTGTTGTGGTAAATTAACAAACCATCTGATCAGTCTAGGTCATTGAATAAGGCTATCCACATGCATCATAAGGTAATGTATGCCACACCCATCAATAGTATGGTGTGCTAGTACAATGATGTTAAGATGCAATCACCTAAACTCCTTTGTTGCAAAATAATGCAATCGTAGTGACTCCTTAGTAATCTGGAACTTACTGGGCTCAATAATCTCTTGACTAGCATATCTTTAGGCATATTCTAGTTGGTTCTCTCGGGAAACACTAGGCACACATCATGGAAATGGGGAAAATATCCTCCCCTTCTATATAGGTTGGTGATGAAATATATGTCCTCCTCTATGTTGGTACCATGGATCATGAGCAACCTTAAATGCTTGTCTACAATGATTCCAATGATGAATTAACTGACACAATAAATCAGTGTTTCCCTTAAGGGATTTATCCTCCTCAAAAAACTTGAGGAGGAGAACATCACTTAAAAGGAGGCGAGTCTCAACAGTAATTGAACGAGGAAATAAATCCCTCTCCCTCTCCTAGTCCTCACAAACAAATACAAAGTTATACGTGTTACTATTGTGGTTATCTCTAATTCATAGAAACCTCATTAGGAAATTATAGATACAAAATATACAATCTTTATTAAATTACCGTTTGTAATATTCACTCAATATTAAATTTTAAATTTTAAATTTGGTGCAATAAAAATGGATAAAAAACTCTAGTGCACATATTTTACTTGAACACATCTCTAGTACACCTATTTTGCTTCAATGCACTCTCTCCAATGCACCTATTTTTTTTTATAGTGCACTATCCTTTGTATTATCCCATGGTACACCACTAGCAGTGTGCTTGTAAGACACAACAACACCGTGAGGCCCTATTTTCTAAACCATCTCATCTCATAGTGAAAGTGATGTCTATGCCCCTCAATGCAATGTGCTACTATTGTTTGATAGCATCATGGCCTAGTGCACTGAGTCATCCCTAAATGCACAAATACATGCACTAAAGTTAAAAAACATTGAAACAAAACTCGATGTGTATCACTTTAATGCACACATCAGTGTGCTTAGTCACTAGTGCATCTGGTCATTGACAACAATGCACTTGGAAGAATTGGCAACACTGAACAAAGGTAATACTAGGCCATGTCAATGCACCACAAATGGAAAACAAATATAACGTGCTAATTTGGTGTGCCCACATGATCTCATAGCACTGTAGATGGTGTACCAAGTCATCCACTAATGCATCATTACTAGCATTAAAATGCAATGCACCGAAAAGTTTTTTGCAGCACATTAATGTCTATAAAATACATTGATGCATCTATTCCAACCACACACACTATCATCCCAATGCACATGTGACTTGCATTAAGCAATGCACATATGTGGATGGGATAGCCCAAGAACAATCCTCCACGGTATCCTTTAACACACTAACTAGAGCAATAACTATGAGCGCTAACCATTTTCAAATACTTGGTGCACTTAGTGAGTAATGAAGCCTATAAATGCACTACACATCATTGCACAAAAAAATCGCAAGAGCAACAATGGCATTTTTTTTAAATATGAAAAAGGGGAATTTACCTACAAAATGGAAAAATAAAATAAAATAGTGAAA
The DNA here is from genome assembly GCA_010110895.2 of Picea sitchensis. Taxonomy (NCBI): domain Eukaryota; kingdom Viridiplantae; phylum Streptophyta; class Pinopsida; order Pinales; family Pinaceae; genus Picea; species Picea sitchensis. The sequence goes on along the minus strand of SNQJ01S0019494.1, from coordinate 86,363 downwards.
ATGGAAATTAAGTTGTAGCAAAGAAATTACCTAGTATTGTCTCCATCGGAATGACATGGTTGTCATAGAAAATCACAAATTAAATCTAGGGCATCTTTGGAAAAAAATAAATTAGAAATGAAATAAAATCCATTGTGATAAAAGACGGTTTGCAAAACCAAACAATTTGAAAGCAAGGGACAATGGGATGCTCATAGAAGGACAAGCTTGAAAGCATTAGAAGCATTGGTGGATAGTAAATATGAGAAATTGGTTTGGTGATTTTTTTCAATTTAACCTTACCATGATGCACTTTGTATCCTCCCTCAATATTGCGGTTATAGGTTTAGTGTCCACCACAATGTAATTTTTTAATTTTTTTTAAATAGCTTGTTTTGTAAAATTCAAATGCAATTTCATATTTTTTCAAAATTTAACCTTATAGTAGTGCATCTTGTATCCAAACACATTGGGGCATATGTATATAGGAACTCCCATGTGATTATAGGTTTACTGTGTATCACAGAGCAAGTGTTCTAAAAATAACACATTTTACAAAATTTAAGTATGGTTTTGTAATTTTTTTAACCCTAAAACAATGTACCTTGTATCCAAATGAACTGGGGTGTATGTATCTGCATTGGTACAATCGGGTATTTATAGATTAGTGTGCACCATCGAGGCACACTAGGGTAGTTATACATTAGTGTGCACCACGACGCATTTGTTTTTAAAATAGTTTATTTTACAAAATTAAAGCATGGTTTGTTTGTTTTTTTTGTTTTTTTTAACCCTAGAACAATGCACCTTGAACCTAGATGCATCAGTGCGTATGTATATGGGTGCATCAAGGTAGTTATAGATTTAGTTCTCACCATGGAGCTCTGTATTGTAATTTTATTTTATTTAACCATGTTGTGGTGTGCCTTGTATCTAGTCACATTGGTGCATATTTNACCTAGATGCATCAGTGCGTATGTATATGGGTGCATCAAGGTAGTTATAGATTTAGTTCTCACCATGGAGCTCTGTATTGTAATTTTATTTTATTTAACCATGTTGTGGTGTGCCTTGTATCTAGTCACATTGGTGCATATTTATATAGGAAAAATTGGGTGGTTATAGGTTTAGTGCGCATCATAGAGCAATTTTTTGTTTTAAATAACGTGTTTTACAAATTTTGAGTGTTGGGGGGGGCACCATTTTAATTGTTTTTCTAGCTCAAGTGGTAAATTCTCAAGCTTCTATGTTGTAAAGCCTCAAGCTTCTAACAAATTTGATTTACCCTAGGTACCATCCTCAAAACAAGGGGAAGTACCTAGCGATTTTCTTGGGGATATGTATTCCATATTTTTATACGCACACACACACACACACACAAATGTGTGTGTGTGTGTGTGTGTGTGTGTGTGTGTGGTTGTGCACCAATGCATGTGTTACATAGAGCAACGATGCATCTAACTATTTTTTGGAGCACGAAAAATAAAACCTCCACTTACCCATCTCTACTAGAAATATCTACTAAGAGTAGAACAAGGAGAAGTTCCTTCACAAAAATCTCAACGAAATCTTATTTTCCTTGTATTGACACATTCATAGATGACATCCCTAGTAAACACATCTGTGTAGACTAGTGTGCCTGACCTAAGGGGTTTTGAACTGAGAACCCACTAGCATGGAACCAACCAAATGTTGAACAACATTGGCAATAGCGGGATCAACCAAACCCTTGAGCTAGTAACACACACACGTGCGCGCATTTTTTTTCTTGTATGTTGCCAAAGTTAACATCTTCTAAAAAAAGAGGAAATTGATAATAATGGTAACAATATTATGACAACTAATATCTTCTTAGTGCAATAGTGTCAACATAGCTAGGGTTTGATGTTTGATCAACAACTTAGAGATAGGTTAGTAGGGAGAGTAGCCATGGTGGCAAGGGAAGGAAAGGAAGTTGGGATAGAGGGATTGGTAAGCACAAATCATATTTTAGTGAAAGTAATACAAGAGGAAATGGCGAGCAAAGAATGAACGGGTTAATCGATACCCTCAGTCAAGGACATCATATCAGGAAGTATAGGAAATGATACAAAAATGGTGAGGGGGCAGGAAAAGGGAAGGTTGACACTCTAGAAGTAGGGGAAGAGCAACAAAAATTGGGCAATACTCCTATAGACATGAATGATAGAAACAAATTCAAACCAAGTAGATGTCTAGCTAAGGTAGTTTAAAACCCCATATACAAAGTTACATAAGACAAGGTCTGGGGTTACATTCAATAAATGAAATATTATGCAATCATAGGGAAGTTCATGGGAATCTAGCCATCATAAAAGGCATTAATATGGTAGATAATCTCGCGATTGGAACACAAAAGGAAAGCGAATCTAAAGTTAGGGTCCAAAGGATTCTTTACTACCATTTTTGCATGTATTGAAGACAGGGAAAGGGTCTTTGATGAAGGCACATACTTATTTAACTTTACATGATTATATTTGAGCTTATGGATAGATAAGTTCAATCCCAAAAAGGAAGACTTCATAGTAGCACCAATGTGGATCATGATATATTTACTCCCTCGATATTTCTTGGATGAAGAGACATTGACAGGTTGTTAATCCATTTTTATGTCTCAACCCTATGTTTTATGTTAATTTATACTATTTGGAAAAGCTCCCCTTTCATCCCACTCCATAATCCTCTGCATCTCGCACAAGTTCTACATCTTCACATTACTTCATAGAAAAATCATATGTTTTCAACACTTCGTCATTTTTATGATTTACACCATGTGCAGAAACCTTGCATTAGGTTCATTCTCCATACTCTGCATTCCACATAAGTACTTTAATTTTCCCTACATGTGCTGACACTTAGTTTATTTTTGAATTATGTTTTATGCGAAGTCGGAGAACCTGATATATGATCACTCCTCCACAACACCATTTCCCCGCATGGAACCTTTTTCTCCACGCTAATTCTTCCTGCATGACTCTCCTCCTCTCCATTATAGTGTCCTGTACTTATCAAATTCTTGAATCATGTCTCATGGGGAGAAATCAACACATTAACTTTTATCCACAACACCTTTTCCCCGCATTACCTTTCCTTCCCCTTTCTACTGCATAACCTATACTTAGTCAATTTTGAATTACATCTCCACTTGACATATGATTTATTCCCTTGCATGACTTTCTCTTCGCATCATTCCTCCCACATTATTCATTTCTCCACATGGCTCACTTCTCCACAAGACTTGTCTCTTTGCCTCCTTACCACACTAAATCCCCCACACTTGGTGTATTTATCGCTAGATAGTCATTCATAATTTTCATAGTATCTTCATTCTAGAGGTAATTTATGGTGCATTTATAATGTTCCAATTCACAAGGAAAATACAGTTGTCAGGAGTAAATGAGGCATAATTGTCGCCTTTTCCAAAAGATCATTTGCTTATGAATGATAATTACTATTAATAGTTAACATGCATTCTGAAGGAAAATGTACATAGTGAAAGGATGTATCATTAATAACTATTAACAATCTTAGCCTCTTATTAGTTAAGCTCCATAATTCATATTAATAACTTTCACATATATTAAAGTGCATTGAAAAGACTGGGAAAGATGACAAATAGAAGGAAAAATGAACCTTTTTGTGGGGATACTGTCAACTCCCTCGCTCGCTAGAACAAAGATTTTCACTGGTCAACAACTTATCAGTGGCATTCTAGCCTCACTCATGAGCAGAAACTCACTAATAAGATTTGGACTACTGGTCTAGCCAAGGCTAGTTGGCTCGCAAGGATGGAGGTTTTTCAAGAATTAATTGCAAGTTGTAAAAAGATTGAGGGAAAAAAGTGATTCATTTTTAGAATCACTTGATATAGTTAAAGAACTTGAGGGCCCACCATTGATTAGAGAATCAACGTTTCTAACCAAGGAACAATTAGAACCCGAGTTAAGCATACTCAGGATTTCATGGGGTAGTAAGTTTGACAATCTCACTAAATTTCTAGAAGAAGAAACTAAAAGATGGTTGGTTAACTTGGTTAATGATAATGAAGATAATTTGGCATCAATAGAAGAATTATGCTCCGAGTGCAAAGCAATGGAGGATGAAATATTTTCGCTTCGGGTAAAGCAGGACATGATGGTTCCACAGTTAAAACATTATATCAAGAATTCACTAAGCGAAATAATGATTCCTCCATAACTACCAAGAAGCAGTTGCACCAGCAAGGGTCAGTTTCAGTTATATTAATGAAGTTTTTCAAAAGGATCAGAGGAGAGGAATCATCCATCAAACTCTATTTTCATTTTTGTGAGTACATATTTCAAAGCTTTTCTCTTTTTTGTCTCAATATGTGATCATCTAGCTTTATGTGTTTATTTTATTACTTGTAAAGTTGATCCCTGATTGTTTTTCTCCCTTCTTTAGGGTTACCTCTTCTACTATATGGTCCACAGGAGCCCTGCCCCAGTCCACTAGAAAAAACACACTTAATTTTATCATTTAAGTATTACATAGATTATGATGTGTTGTTTGTGCACACATTTCATTTGAACTTGGACAACCAATTTGTAATATTCTTTTAAAGACTCTCACAAAGAGTTATTTGTGGAGCTCATAACTTTTGTGATTTTTGATTTTCATTAAATCATGAGAGCTCGAGTATGTGTTTCCATTTCATCTTTATGATATTAAGTGTTTGAAATCATTAAAAGCCCTATGTTTTGACCTCTTCTTATTTTCTTGTCTCGCATGTCTTACTTCGAATCATTTTCCCTTACTTTATGAATGGAATTGATGGAATGGATGTTGTTATTCTGTGTATTTCATTTTAAGTTATTATTCTCCTATAGTTTACCAGTCACTATTTTATTACTTGTTTTAACACCTGCTCCACTCTGAGGTGTTGATGACATGAATGCATGAATCTATTATTGTGAATAAGTGGATTTAAAATCTGAGTGAGAAAGAGGAGTACCACCTCTATAAAAAGGAAGAGGGGATCTTAAGAATTTTTATTAGAATACCCTAGGAGGTTGAAATTTGTCCTTAACAATAAAATAGATCAACATTTTTGGCAACAATACTAGG